>VOQJ01012135.1:30942-58774 GCA_015052665.1 Apistogramma diplotaenia | reverse complement strand
CCGGCTCTTCTCTCATTCTGCTCCCTTAATCCTCTCCCTCATAGATTTCTGTATCACACATACGAGTTTTCTCCTTTTTTTTTTTTTATACCTCTGGTGAGAAACAGACCTCCCTTTTTTCTTTCTCCTTTGCCATTTTAAGCATCAGTCAAGGCCAACCACCTGCCAACCAAAACCTTTTACGGGAAAGCTCAGATGGACAACAGAATAAAAACTCATTCCAATGCACGTGCACATTTAAAAGGGAAAATCAACCGTTATCACATTGCAAAATCAACATTTTCATGTGTGAAGTTTACATCTCACAGACGGGTTGATAAGTAGGGAGAGCCAAAAGGTGAGTCCCTCTGTCTGTTGCTCTATTAACAGTATAAATATCTACAATAGCAAACACAGGGCCTTGAGCCACTGCAGCCTTAAGGGAAATAATACAGGACTGGTTTGGTGTAGCGGTAAATCAATACATCCTTTAAATGGCAACACATGAGAGACGGAGGTCTGGCATGTGCTGCCTACTGGAGTGTTAGCAGTAATAGAGCTTGATGTATAGTGTGTGTTACAAGGTTGTAATACTTTTTGTGATGTTTTACACCAGTAGATAATATCCTACACTTCCTCCACTGCAACAGATATCATAAAGCAAAATCCTGCAAATCACTCAAAGCAGCGTAATAATAAATGCAGACCGAGCCGACATAAAGAAACCAGTAATGCCAGAGTAAACCAGAGCCAGTAATGCACTCTAATACTCTAAGCGGCTTCAGTTTTAATACTTGTTCTGTTCCTAATGAGTTTTAGCAAAAGAACAATAACCAAACAACTTTTCGAGCTCCAAGGTTGTAACTTTATTGCAATTTTGTCTGACATTCGATAAGGAAAGCGGCGGAGAAACAGCCGCCCCTTCTTTCTCCCGCGCTCCCATTCAATAAAGCTCCCGCCGAGGAAAGGAAAACAGCAGACGCGCCTGTTCTTTTTACCCCGAGGGGAAAGTACTTCACATTGAGGCCATCACTGAAAGGTCAAGCCGCTCTGAATCTCGTGGAAACTCCATTTAGGATACACACTTCCTGTGCCATACTGGGTCCCGTCCAGCTAGCATCTCTGTTACAATAACATTTCCACGACCTGGCGGGGGGGAGGATATGAGCTCCAGAGGTGTGGAGAATGTCAGGACAACGCTCTGACCTTTTAATCGCTGTGAATACAGATGGGCATCTAACACTCCGTTGATGTCAGGAATACAACCCGTGTCGCTCACATTTACAATGCCCTTTCACTGTCACCACTGTATCTGCAACATATCCAATTTTAACATTTAGGTATGTGAAAACGTATTTTCGGGTTTATTTTTATTTTTTCATGTTTGCGACACTCACATCAAACGATATTTAATATTAAGATAACCTGAGGAAATACATAATGCAGTTTTTAAAGGGGGAAAAGTTATCCAGACCTACCTGGCCCTGTGTGAAACAGTAATTGTCCCCTAGACCTAATAACTGGTTGTGTCGCCATTGGCAGCGAGAACTGCAATCAAGCGTTTGTGATAACTGCCAATGAGTCTGTCACATCGCTGTGGAGGAATTTTGGCCCAGTCTTTGCTGCAGGATTGTTTCAAATCAGCCAAACTGGAGTCTTTGAGTTCCTTTTGGTCAGCAGTGGTTTTCTCCACAGAACTCTCCCATGGATGCCATTTTTTTGCCCAGTCCCTTTCTTATTGTTGAATCGTGAACTCGGACCTTAACCGAGGCACGCCTGCCCTGCAGTGGATGAGTCGTCACTGCGCTCTTGAAGGTTTTTTTTGGTGTGGGCAGGTTCACCGCTGCTCCAGGTTTTCTCCATTTGTGGATAATGGCTTTGCAAGTGATTTCTCCTTCCTTTGTCCTACTGTAAATCAAAAATGTCTCAGCTCCCTTTTTATGGTCCTGATAATACGGAAACGTGATGCTTTCTTTTGAGAACAAAGATTTTTGGTGTGTGTACAGACGTTTGAGTAATACCTCAAAGTTCTGGTATCCGAAGTATTGCTGTTAGATGCCAAACCGTGTGAGCCAGATGTTTGCTTGACCACATGTAATGGAAAACTCAAAGATACCATCTATGGAGCAGGACTTTGTTTGCTCCCATGAAATTGAGCTCTCACGTAAATGAGTGTAATGAAAGCCCTCTTCATTACGAATAGGGAATCACATCACACAGATTGGTACTTTACTAATTTGTAAACATCGTAATTAGTAAGGAGTAATTGCCCACACACAGAGATCATTTGATTAGTTCATTTATATTTTTCTCTTAACACCAGTGAAGACCCAAACTTTAACCCTAACATATCCTGCTTTGTTCCCCTTAAAGAGGTTGGGGGATACCTGGGACAAGGCAAAGGGAGACTCCCAACAGAACCTTCTGGTTCCAGGTTTTGGGAGGCTGTATTTTTTCCCTCAATCACAGCCAGGATCACAGTTTTGTCAAGCCCTTAAAAACAGGCAGTCTTTCAGAGAACCACTTGTCCACTCGAAATCATTTGCACTTGCTTTTGATTGCACGAAAAGCGTGAAGAGAATCAAAAAAAAACTGAGCTCGGGAGGGCGGAACAAACTTTACTGTCTGGCCTCTGCGCAGCACCACTCGCTGTGTGAAGGTGTGCGTAAACGGTGGCCTGCTGATCAAAAACAGCATTCCCAGTTAGGCTGGAATTCTGGATCCATTCAGTCATCCAAAAAGTAGGTCTGATACTGGCAGATTTACATCTGATTTGTGGACTGGTGTCAGATGTGTTCCTAAATTACTTCCCTCTTGCTGTACACTCCACTGGGCTTTTGGCACTTAAATTACTGGAAAGAAAGTAACTCGCAGACCAGATTTTTCAGCTAACACTCAGATAAAAATACTGGCAATAAAATAGACCTGCAAATGAATGGTGCTTTGTTGATCAATTCCCCATTGATCTCGAGGTGGCAATTTGATTGCACCGAAGCCTTAAATTTATCATAAAAGGAGTTATATCATAAAATGTTCTCAGTATTTTACGTGGCTTTATGAGCCAGTAGCGCGATAATTTTCCTGAGATGCCATCCACAAAATACCTTTCAGCCACCAGGTCCTTCTAAGTGCAGTTTTGTGGCCTTGCAGAAACTACGAAGCCCCACTGTGTGAGTCTAAAGCCAGGATTGTACCTCCAGTAGAGAAACAAAGACAAGTGTCACAGCGGTACACGTGTGCGCGCGCACACACCCACACAAGCAACACGCTGAAAAGCAGCGGCGGTGCTGCCAAGTAGAGCCCGCTGGGTTTTTTTTTCTTTGCAAACCGCGTGTTTATGCGGATGCTTTGTGTTTTTCTGGCTGACAGTGATGGGACTTTGTGATGGGAGGAGAGGAGAGGAGTTGCATGGCAGGCCTGCTGGAGTGTGCCACACCGAGCAGAACAAGATAAGGAGTTGGAGGAAAAACTAAGAAGAAGGTGGAATGAGTTGCAAAGTCAGCAGTCAGGAGTCAGTCGATTGTGTGGAAGCTTGTAGGTGAGCTGGTGGAATAGGCAGGGTGCTGTGCGTGCACGTGCTTGCGTGTGCATTGTACACTACCCACTATGGCTAAAGATCCCAGATCGAATAGGTTCATATATCATTCTCCTAATTGTATTGGCTGCGAGTCAAATCTTTGTGCCTTCCCTTTCTCTCTCATTCTGACTTAACGACTCCAGGATCGGTCTCCATTTAGCACTATTTTCGCTCAGCTGTCATAACTGTTGAAATTTACTGCAAAACTGCTCCTTCAGTCCCGCTGCAATTAGAAACCCAGATGTGTCGGCTGGATTAAAAGCGAGATTTTAGTGTTTTCGAACCATCTGGGTTGTTTACATTATTTTCAGGTCCTAACGTGAGGCTTTGCTCCCGGAGCACACCCACTCTTTGTGAAGGCGGCCTGCACCAAACCCAGAAAATGTTCTAATATAAATGTTGATTTTGGGGAGATGGTATCTGTAAAAGAGGTCATGTAAAAAGCACTGAGTGTGGAAAAAAAAGTGTTTAGCTAAAAGAGCATGTCACAAGATAAGGATGTTTTTCACTCCCGTGGTAGTTACAGTGATTAATTCAAATATTTGCATGAAATTGAATATGTGGGCATGTGGAAAAAATAAGATTCAGAATGAAAGGTGCAAACATTTGAGTGAGAGTGAGCAGTTTAACAGGAATGGGGGAAAGCACCATGTCTCTGAGAGGAAACGTATTCACAGTGAGCAGTTTTTAAAACTTTGAATTAAAATTTTACAGTAAAGTTAGAAAAAGTTATGCAAAGCTCTGCATAGGTAAAAGTAAGAATTATTTTCATTTAAAAATGTTGAAACAAGAGAAATGAAGCAGCCTTGTGCTTTACTCTGTAAGCTTGTCAAAATTGATGAACACAAGAACGTGCGGTTAGATTTTGATCCACCATGCAATTCTGTCTGGAAAGAGTCAAATACAGTAGGCAACACCTTCATTTTCAGCATGACAATGACCCCAAACACACTGACAAACCTGGACAGAAAAACACACATTGGACAGCTAACAGCAGCGTGGGATCATGTTGATAGAGACTCTTTTTGCATCTTTCAATAAATTGCTGTGCCTATTTCCCATTTTTCAAAAAAAAAAAGAAAAATAGAAATGAAGGGCAACTCAGTGTAAAGTAAAATGCAAAAAAATAGAATTTATGAGAGAAAAAAATGGAACAATAGAGGTTGGATCGACCACAGACACTACACAGACACCACTACAAAGGGATGCTTAATGCATATGAGGAGGTGCCATAGGATGATGCGTTTAACTAGTGATATCATTGCATCTATTGATATCATAGTTCCAGATGCACCAAAGTCATCAGTATGCTGTTTCCTCGTGCAGAAGAGGGAAAATGCAATGCAGAAGTGTTTATTTCAACCTTGCAAAGTGATGCAGTGGTTCCTGGTTGACTCTTGAAAACACCATAAAACCACAAGAAGATGAATTTCAGTATCTTTGGAGGCCGTCTAGTCTTTATTCTAAGCTAAACTAATTAGCATCTTATGACGGCAATGGCAATCGTCTCATCTTACACTCACCACATTAGCAGCCAAGCATAAATGTCCAGACTGAGAGATTATTTCCTGCAAAAATGCGCCGGTCTCTTTGCAATGTAGCGTAACTTCAGCGGTTAAACTGAAGGTCAAGGAGTACCTCGGGCAATCAGAGTAAAAGCTAACAAACAAATTTCCCACAGAGGACTGTTTTTAACGAGGAGCGGGGAGGGTGTTGAGGGTCGCTGCTATATCTGGACCTGAGCAGTGAACTCTGTGTCGGGGAGGCCTGGCAGTCAACAGAGCCGCGCTCTAAAATAAACACACACTTGTACCAAAATGATCCAAACAGGAACAGTAATCCATCCAAGCCAGCCTTCATTAAAGTGGTCCACCCAAGGTCTAATTATAGGATTACTGGGCAGCCAGCAGGACACAGCAAGGGCCTCTGATTGGATGCAGCAGATCACTGTACCTAGTGACCCAGGTATCCACACACACACACACACACACACACACACACACACACACACACACACACACACACACACACACACACACACACACACACACACACACACACAGATGATATGAATATAAAGATATACAACTTAGGACACACCTGGTTCTTGAGTTTATGTTATAATATCGGAAAGGAGTGAAAATAATAAAGAGAATTAACTTATACCCGTGCACCTCATGCTCACTGCTAGTATACCAGTAAAACAGTGTACACACTCGCATGCACGAGCACACACACACACACACACACACACACACACACACACACACACACACACACACACACACACACACACACACACACACACACACACACACACACACACACACACACACACACACACACACACACACACACACACACACACACACACACACACACACACACACACACCTACTGCAGACTAATGTACAACCTAAGACACTTGAGGAACCAAGTGGGTGGTGGGGAAAAGGGTGGGTAGAAATCTTCCTAAAGTGAAATACATCTCTGGCAAACATTAGATAGATTAGATAGGATTGGAGGCTGATTTACCATGTTGGTTTCTCCCTGGCAGACGTTATCTGACCACTGCCTGGCTGATTTATACTCAGCGACGTGCTGGTATCAATTAGAAGAAACCTAAAGGAGTCATTACATAACCAGCAGAGGCCCCTGAAGACCTTCTGGGATGGTAAGAGTAATAAGAGTAATATACTATCACTCACCACAGAAATACACTACTCACTCACCACAAGACCACTATAGGACGCTAGAGGAAACTGGTTTTGTAGCAGGGGACACTATCGGCCAAAATAGCACAGTGCAAACAGCTGTGTGTCATCCAAGCCATTAAAAATGCAGCAAAAATATGGGTTTAATGAAAGCTGCAAGGCGTAAGCAGATCATGTATGCGAGACATACATGCATTCGTTTCAAGTCTAAATGTGATTTCTCTGAAAAAAGCCACATATGAAGCTAAGTCTGCGTGCTGCATCTGTAGACCTTTTTTCCCAGCATTTTACTGCATGATATTCTGTTAGCCAGCCGAAGGCTAATGGCTTCTGACAAATTATCAGGTTTTAAGTTGAATTCGAGACGTCTTTTTTCATACAGCTTTGGGCTCTGTTTGGATGTTTTCAAATAGTAACTCAATGAGAACTCTTTTTCTCTGACTGCTGCAGTGGTGTGTGTGTGTGTGTGTGTGTGTAGGTTGGATATGTTGCAAGTAGAATGAAAAAAGAAGACTAGTCTGGCAAACTAATAGTGACTCATGAAAGAAATATTAACAATGGGACACTATACATAGTTTTGTTATGCTTTAACATTATTTCATCTGCATGAAGAGTGACTTACAGTGGGGCACTTCAGTGGTGGTAATATTAACATATTCCTGAAGATGTACATATTTAGAGGCGGGGTTCACTAACACAGAGAGACAGACAATTAGAATCACAAGTTGACCTCCTGTAAGCATGTTTAATCCCATGGCGTTGGACTGTGGGAGGAAGCCGGAGCAGCCGGTGAGAACCCACTATAGCAGGAGTGGGCAACTCCAGGCCTCGAGAGCCGGTGTCCTGCAGGTTTTAGATGTGTTTCTGATCCAACACACCTGAGTCACATATAGGAGTCATTAGCAGGACTCTGGAGAACTTGACTGCATACTGAGGAGGTGATTCAGGTGTGTTGGATCAGGAACACAGTGGCGCTGTAGGTTGGTGCTTGCCTTACAACCGGAGGGTTGCTGGTTTGAGTCCCCATCTGAGCGCATGCTGTCCTTGTGTCCCTGGGCAAGACATTTAACCCTTAATGTGTTTGTGTGATTGGTGACAGTGGTCAGAGGGGCTGTAGGCACAAACTGGCAGCCACACCTCTGTAAGACTGAGGTGTGGCTGCCAGTATGATTGAGGTGTGAATGAATAGTGCATGAAATTGTAAAGCGTCTTTGGGTGTCTAGAAAAGCGCTATATACTGTAAGACTAATGTATTATTATTATTATTTATTATAAAACCTGCAGGACACCGGCCCTCGAGGCCTGGAGTAGCCCACCCCTGCACTATGGGAACATGCAAACTCCACACAGAAGAGCCCAGACAGACGGTGGATTTGAAACCAGGAGGCAACAACGCTAACCACCACGCCACCATGCTGCTGCATTTTGACAAGATACTTTTTAGTAATAGTAAATAAGAGTATTAGCATACGATATCTGTACAAAAGCTAACAGATAGATTGATAAGCAACGGGAAAGTGTTTTAATTGAATATCACACATATCAAACTCTCATTACTGTTATATTTCATGCCAATAACCACCATAACCAGCAGCATCAAGCAGAAATGTTGGTCAATACCTGGACCGGGGGGGGGGGCCCATGTCTTCTTTGTGACACAGTATTTCTGTTATTAATATGTTGAAAATAATTTATTGGTAGGGTTACTGTGCCAAATCAGAGCAGATGAATATAAATCTTCTCTTGGCTTTGCTTAACTCGGCTGCTTTTTCCTGACCACTGAAGCAGAAATAATGTGATAAATGGAAGAGAGTGGCTTTCTTTCAGCAGAGTAAACAAACTGACATGATCATAATTCAAAGATTGGCCAAGGAAACAAACTAAAGCTTGAACCGAATAAAAGAATGGACACAAATAAATAACGGGCAGCGTTCACTTCGTTCCACAATAAGAAGTTTTCATTTACAAGTGAATGAAGAAGCCGGGGGTCCACAGAAGTAAGAAGCCTTTGCACGTGTATGTGTAGAAATGAAGCACGCTATAGGAACGCAGTTCTTAGCAAAGCAGGGGCACTCTGCAAGCAGTCAGAGAGCTGAGAGATTAGGGAGGGTCTTGTTTCATGGACCTCAAGACATCTGTTCTCTCTCTTTTGCACACCTCCATTCTTTCTCTCATTGAACTACAAATGCCCCCCTACCTCGGGGAGTGGTGAGTCGTGGATGGAGGGAGGAATGTGGGGCTTCCACTTGCTTTTCATTAACACAGGATCTGGTAACACACCTCACTGTCAACCTAATCCCCTCTCTCTCCATCTTGTCCCCTGGCAGAGAGGGGGTTGCCATGACCAGGTACAGAGCCCCAGATGTTCCATGGATGATGAAGACAGGGTGGGATAGAGTGAGTGTAATGGCATATATTGAAAAAAAAATCTAGCACACTGGTCATACTGTAGCCTCACTGTGCTCTTTTTCACTTCTCTCCTATATATGCCTGCATGTGTCCTTTGTTTCTATACCTTTAATGTCTGTAAGTCTGCAACTTTTTATATGTTTGCTTCTGTTCAGTTTATAAATTATGTGCCACCTTTCTTCTCCTTTGCCCAGTTGCTATCTGTTTTAATTAATCTGCTTTCATTTGACTCTCCCTCTATTACTTTATCCTCAGCACCCCTCGCTTCTCTTCTTTCGCAACGTTCCCTCCCTCTTCCTCCCCTCCTGTTTCTCCTTAAACACACTGGCCTCAACGTGAGGTCTGCTCAGAATCTGGTCCATCAGTCTTAGCCTGCCGCTGAGGACCAGCACAGCAACAACAGCAGCAACAGTAGTAATACATACTGTAGAAGCAGTCGCACTACATTCTCCTGTCTTGCATCTCTCATGTACAGCTACTCCCAAGGGGGTCATTCCTGCTGACTTATTGTGGCAGCTCAAAGGCTCAACCTTACAGAATGGGAATCCCAACCTTTATCTTTGGAAAATTCCAAGGTATTCACTTTCCAAGGCACAGAGCAGGCCAGAGTGGTGAGTGATGGAGGCAGTGCAGCTAAGGCTAAAAGTCAGCAGATACATCTAATGTCACTAGTGATCAGTCTGTGTAATTGGAGACAGTTTGTCTCCTTTCAGTGGCAACAAATCTGGAAACGCTATGTGAAGAAGCCCTCAGGGAAAATAGCCGTGCGTGTTGTGATCTATAAGTGTGCTTAAGTTGTCCATAAAATAAAAAAAAACCCAAAACAAAACACATGCAACTGGGTGAGATAAACATGTTATTCAGAAGGGTAACTTCAGAGGTCTGTTTTAAAGTCTTACCCCATACAAACAAGATGTTCTTTACAAGCGTTTAGTCCCATGTAAACCTTGTGAACTTTCCAAGTGTTACTCAAATCATGCCTCAGTGCGTGTTCCGAGAAAAGGCACTGAAATGAAATATCAGAGTCTTTAATGAGATCTGTACAGAGGATCTAAAACCTCTCAGGTATTTCAGAAGGCACTCAAATATGATATAAGAGGAGCTGAGCAAAACGTCTGCCGCACATGATGACAGCATTAGTTTTATGGCAGTTGTTATAATGTCTTGTTCAGAACAGGCACACATGATGTTATGTTTTTTGAGGCTTAACAACAACCAGTATTTCGAGCCGTTTGGAGCCAAACTGAGGATGAATGATCCAGTGGATGTCAATAAACACCAGTGGTCCTGATCCCCGCATTTTTTATTTGCATCAAGTCAGGCTGTAATGGCTTTAGAGCAACAGTGGCTGGGTTTCAGTGCGCTCGTAATTGTGGAGAAAACAATACCCATGAAAAGACAGTTCACGGCAAATCAATCTGTACTCCCTGTGTTTACTGTAAACAAATCAAAGAGCTATTATGAACAAATCTCTTGAAAAGTATTACTGTGTGCAAAGGAAAGAGCAATAACTATAAATAGTAGAGTCATTTGAAAGCAAAATGAGTGGGACGGGATTAGCTTTCATACTAGCGCTATTGTCTCTCAACTCGCTTTTTCCATTGGATTGCACACACGGCTTCAACTGTGTTTATCAAAGTCAACACATCAAAGATGGATGAAAGCTGAAAGCTGGTGAAAATCAGTTCAGGGCAGCAGCACTGAGTATTGTGTCACCGTGCAGTTATGCAGATTCGAGTAAACAAAGTGCAAATTGTTTGAGGTTTTAATTAACATTTTTGACAATCATTTTATCTGAAGTAACCCTATATAACAACATCTGTAAAACAGATGCAGGCACTTAGGGAGCCTTGTTCCAGCTTGTCCTTGTTCTTTTGCAGCCCCAGTGAACAGAGGATGTGTTGCTCAGTGGCACTGAGGTAAAAGCAAAAAAACAAACCCATCTACCTGCACAATAATGAGAAAGTATTCCTTTCCATCTGCTGCATGTCATCACCCTTCTCTCTTTCATCCTTCTGTTTCCATCTACTGTCCAATTTAGAAGACATGCCAAGAAACAGCAAAACTGAAAAACAAACTAAAAATCCCTCATCATCTGTTATAGTGTGCCGGCTCACACCCAGCTGCACAAAGAAATTGGAAGCGCTTTGATTTACATTAGCATTAGCGATTCTGATTGTCAGAATGGAAACACTGTGAAGCCTCCTGGATAAGTCAGTGTTGATGAAGGCAGGGTCTGGTTCTAACACAAAAACAAACATCTTGCCCTAACACACATTCATACAAAAATGCCTGAAAAAAACACTCTCCCCCTCTGTCTCTGTCTCATGTGCTAACGCACACGTACCGCACGTAACCGAATACACAGTCCTAGACTAGCACACATCTCACTTTACAGTTTACTGATGAGCACTTTGCAAGAACAAATAATAATGGAGGCAACGGTGCGATTTAGTTCCCAGTGTTCATCACTGCGAGTTAATGACAGATTGTAAAACCTACCAAAGCGGCAAAGACATGATTAATGGCGATGCAGTGACATACTGATCGATACATATTTAGAATCATATAGACACATACACTCACTGACCACAGAATCAAAACTTGTAGTTCTGACTTCAGATTTATATTTCTGCTGTCTAGACTAAACATGTTACATTTCAAGAATATATGTAATTGAAGTGACCACTGGGTACATACAGCTATATAGAGTTTGGTCACATGAGCACATGTTATGTAGGATATCTGGAGCTCTCTGCAACTATACTGCACTTTCAATGTGTCTGGATTCATTTCTGTTGGCTCAAATGCTGAGTTTGGGCACTAGACAAATGACACGCCACAGAAAAGCATGTACATTTAGTGTAGCGTACTACAGTCTTAAATTTTGGTTACTTCTGCCAAACGCGGGTGAAGTCATGACAGATGTTTCCAACGCAGCTCCACCTGTTTCGAGAATTTCCTCCAAGCAAGCAGTGGTATCTTGAAATATAGCAGAATGAGATGGATCACATCACCAGTTTGATGTTTTTCAGGTTTTACAAAAAGAACATGTAACAATGAGTCATTTAAGGTCCAAGCCCACTTTTAGCAATCTAAACAACACAGGCTTGTAAAATAATCACTTCCAGGTCTGTTTTCTCACTGAACTTCCACGTCACAATGTAAACCGAGCTTAGGTAATACAATACAATACAATAAAGCCTGTTAGCCTGCTTTCAAATCTCACTTAGTATGTCACTATGAGAAGTACCTTCTGCCATGACCAGTCATGGAAGCTCCACTGCTATAGTATCATGCCTGTCTAAGACACATCAGTCACTTCAAGAACAGGGTCCCCCGACTCCCTTTATAGCAGCCGCTGGCTCCACATCAGACTTGTTTTCACCCTGGTGAAGCTCACCAGAGCGCCTCAGTGTCCTCTCTCTCAATAGCAGACAGAAAAATGGAGCAGCGTTTGCAAAAGCCAATACCCACTTTTCCAACATCATAATACAGCCTGGGGACAAACCCTGGACATGGACAAAGACCCAGAAGCTGAATTTCTTCATCTTTTCAACCTGCTTCTCAGCTCTGAAGAGGAATGCAGAAAAGAAGCTGAGGATGATGTCGACATGGATCTTGTCAGAGAAAATATTGACAAGGATGAGGAGGGTGCTATTCTCCCCCCTTGTGGCCTGGCAGCTGTATTGGTGGGGAAACTCACTCCCTGCCATTTCCCTGCAAGGTTGATCATGAGATATGTAAACATGTGGCACCCAGGCAGTCCGTTACCTGGCCTACAGAGCAGTAACCCGTAGCGACTGCCACCCTTCTACTGCAGCGAGCTGTCACCCCGCGGTCTGGAGGGAAAGAAGCGCCAGTCAACTTAGGAATTGTTTTGCTGTACAAAGCACTTCAAGTAGAGAAGAAACGCACTATATATAAGAACCAGCCCGTTTAACATTTTAGCTGCCATAGGCACAGCAGGCAGCGCTCGCAGGGATCCCTGCCCCGAGCGCTCCAGGGACTCGTGCACTGTTCCCTCCTCCCCCAAGAAGCAGAGAAGGGAAGATGTTTCCCTGAGTTCCACAAGTTCTTTCAGTGCTCCAAGATTTATTCATCACCCCTCAGCACCTGTGGTCAGTTCAGAGACAGAGGTTTGTGGTTCTAAACAAAAAAAGCACTTGCATGATTTTTAACCAAAACGCAGCTGTTGTAGCTGAGCATAAAGCCGGGGAGGCGGTGTGTTCAAAAAGAAAAGAATAGATAAATAAATAAGAAAGTAAAGGTCGGTCTGTTGGCCAAAGAGGGTGCAGCTGTACCCGTTTTGGTCCTTGGCTGCCAGGGTGGAGGAATGGTGTGCACACGCAGTCCATCCATGGGTGTTGGCAACTGTTGCCAGGGGTTACAGACTACAGTTTGCGATGAATCCACCCAGTTTCAATGGGGGGAGCTGCAATGGCTTTAGAAAGACAAATTTATTTTCTTTTATGCACAGGAGCAGTGAGAAATATACCGGAAGATGAATCTACAGGTAGGCTTCTATTCCAGACATTTCCTCATTCTGGAAAAGGGGAGAGCATTACATCCCACACTGGATTTATGTTCCCCAGGAAATTAATATCCAGAATGCTGACACAAAATGTGCTGTTCTGATCTATTTGACGGGATGACTGGTTCACATGAGAGGATCTAGAGGATGCTTATTTCCACATAACCATTTATCCAGCATGCAGCAAATTTCTCAGTCTAATTTTTCACAGCATAGCCTACGAATATCAGAGCATCCTGTTTGGGCTGGCACTCGTGCCGAGGGATTTCAACAAGTGTGTTGAGGCAGCCCCGAAACCCTTGTGGGCAGCAGGGCTCTGAATGTTTGCATATCTGGACGATTTTCTAATATCTTCTTCCACCAGAGAGGAAACAGAGAAAAACACCCATGTGCTGTTACCCCGCCTGTCTGGCTTGGCTTTCAGCATCAATGGTACCAAGAGTGTACTGTCTCCCACTTAGAATATAGATTATCTGGGCCTTTTCAAACCTGTCTGTCGTGAAGTGACATTTTGCCAGCATGTTGATCTGTTTCACAAGGGAAACATGGTCTCATTAAGAACTCGTTTGCATTTGACAGAAATGATGACCTCAGTAATCTCTGTCATTCCTCAGGCACTGTTGAGGATGTGGGATTTTCAGCACTGGGTGTCCTTTCTGCGGCTGGATGTGAGACATCATCTCAGCCGTATGGTAAGAATTTCCCCTGAATGTCTGTTGGCTCTCCGTCACTGGGGAGACCCAAAAGTATTCACTACTGGTATCCGGTATGTTGGTTATGAGAAAACTGTGAGAGCAGACGGTTCATTTTGAGGTTTTTGAGGGAAGACACCTGGACCCAGAAGCTCGGTGGGGCACAGCAGTTTTTCTGGCTTTGGGGCACTTCTTGCTGCCCCTGAAAAATTGTAATGTCTACATCAGGAAAGATCATACAACAGTGATGACGTATCTAAACGATCAGGGAGACACTCGCTCTGTGACATTACACATGCTGGCTCACGGTTCGATTATGTGAGGAGCAACAATGTGACACATGTTCCCGGTGCGTTAAACATCAGAGCAGATTTGATCTCCAGAGAGAATTCACTTTACAGGAAGTGGAGATTCAATCCTGAAACAGTCTGCCAGCTGTGGGAGAGATCCAGCCGGGTATCTGTACATTCCCTTCCAAAGGTGCTGGAAAAGTCTCTTTATTTGTACTATAGACTGCAAACATTTGAGTTCAGGTATAGTATAAAGATCAGCATCTCACCTTTACTTCCATGTATTTTCATCTGGATCTGATGCACATTTCAGAAGATAGCACCTTTAATCGAAACCCACCCATTTTTCTTGTGAGCAAAATTGTTGGAACAGGTTACATTAATTATTCAAACATAGATAGCGCTGAATGTCTACGCCCAGGTTCAGATTTGGGTTTTGCCTGTGCAGACTGCGCATTTATAGATAGACGAGTGAAACATGAAAACCACAGAGCTGTCTGCAGGTGGAAAACAAGGAAGAAGGACAGGGTGGAAAATCAATCAGTGCCATTGCACAAACATCGACCATAACCAGGACAACCGTTTGAAACGTTCTGTACAAGAACACCATCACAGATGCTGAACAGGTAGATTGAGGGAAACAGCAGCAGGTGATGACAGAAAAATTCTAAATGCTGTAAAGAAAATAAAACAACTGTTAGTGACATCACCAACAACCTCCAGAGGGCAGGAATGAAGGCATCACAATCTACTGAAGACTTCATGAACAGAAACTTCACCAGAAGATGCAAACCACTAATTAGCAAGAAGAACGGGAAGTTCAGGCTGGAATTTGCCAAGCAACACAGAGACGAGCCTCAGAAACTCTGGAACAAAGTTTTATGGACTGATGAGACAAAGATGAACCTTTACCAAGGTGACGGAGAGGCTAAAGTTTGGAGAAAGGATCTACTCAGGATCCCAAATGTACGAGCTCATCTGTGAAACACAGTGGAGGTGATGTCATTGCTTGGGCTTGTCTTCTTCTGGGACAGGCTCATTAATCTTCACTGATGATGTCACGCATGACGGCAGCAGTGCAGTGAACTCAAAAGTCTACAGAAACATTTTGTCTGTCAGTTTAAAGAAAGAAGCAAACGAACTGATTGGAAGATTCCTCATCATGTAGCAAGATAATGATCTAAAAAGCTACAAAGGAGCTCATCAGGGGCAGGAAAACCTCCTCGACCTAGTCAATCTCCAGACTTAAACAATAACAAGCATAAAGCTTAATATTTAGTAGCAAGGATTTGCAACTTAATATTAAGTTTGGTTTTGTGCCCTGACCCTGCCTTTGTGCCCTGCACTAGTAGCTTCTCACCCCACCCCCACCATTTGCTGATGAGAGCCAGAGGTGGCTTAATTTACTTTGTGTTGTCCAAATATTGAGCATTTATTTAGATATGACTAAGAGTTTTAGGAAAAAAACAACCCAGTTTTTGTGTCCTGGACTCCTTCTCATAGAGGGAAGCACATGTTCCATCAGTGGCTGTCACACTGGGTGGTATAAGTGTCAGGGACAGCCTGCTGTGCACCTGTGGGGACATGCCACCAGAGGAAAGGCTGCCTCATGGGCCCTTTTAAAATATGTTTCTGTGAGGGATATCTGTGTGGCTGCTAGTTAGGCATCCCTGCACACATTTGTTAGGTTTTACTGCAACCTCACTGGACACGCATAGTGAGATACCAAGAGAGGTTTGAAAGAGAAATGATGTCTAACCCTGGCTCTGTAAAAAACAAATGTGATGAACATAAGATCTAAGAGGATTAAAGGGCTGTGACAATTCATATTTGTCTGGTCCATCATGAAAACAGACACCAAAGTATGCTTTTCACTGATTTCCTTCAGTAAGCAGATGGTTACCAAGGGAACAAACTACAACAACAAACTGGAAACTGCATATTTTTGATTATGAATGTGTGAGCTGCTGCTGGTTCCTTGTGTACTTCTCAATGTGTTTCTGCTCAACTGATCTTTAATTTTTCTTCACTTCATTCAAGAAAGATTAAAAATAAAACGGCTTTACTCACCTTCTATTCTAAGTCCCATCTTCATGTTAAGACGTCCCGTCATGGCTGACATGGACACTGTGATGCTGGGTCTCATTGGTTGTGCTTCAGTGTCCATGACAATAAAAACCTGGGCAGTCTGAAGAGAAACCTTGTGGAAGGTCAGCGCCAGCGCCCCGACGCTGTTGGTTTTGCTCAGGGCTGAGCTGTGATGGTGTTTGTCCAAACGAGGAGGACAAGCCTTGTGAAGTGTCTTCGCGGGGGAAGAATGAGGGGTGGGGGCCATAGATGGTGCTTTACTGGAACTGTCCCATGCATAGTTTGGTATGATTTTATTCAGGTAGGCTTTGGCCTGCTCCAGCTTTGCCAAAGTGGGACTGATTTTGAGGGGACGTGAAAGCTCCATGTTTAGCTCAGCTGTGGAGATGAAAGAAGAGACACAAAAGGCAAAATGATTTAAAAAAAAAAAGAAAGTAAAGAGCAAAGTCAAACTCAGCTGCAAGCAAAATGTTGCAAACAACAACTCCCTCTGTTGACATGTACTTGTGCTCATCCTGACTTGTATTTATCAATACAGAAACGTGGGCAGGAAGCCGAGTAAAATAATAAAAACATTATTTTATTAAGAGGAAAAAAGCAAACTACATCATGGTGGAAATACACAAGCTAGATCTCTGTGGATTTCTGTGGCTTTTGCTAGTACTTATGAATAGGAAATTAACAGTTCACGCACACACACACATATAAAGGCAATATAGTAACAGGTCAGTTCAGGTCAGCTACAACAGGGTCTCTTAAACTATATGAGGTCTTAGTCTTAGGCTTTAAGATAAGGCAGGCTTCATCAATGTCCCACTGAGCAGACTTTCAGCTATCTGCCCCATGGGATCATGGGATACTAAATGGTCCTGCGTCTCATAAATCAAACTTCTTCTCTCTTCTTCTAATCACTCAACTTTGCATGCAAACTGTTTAAAGGACAGCTGGGTCCAGTCTCCAACTCTTTCTTCTTCTCGTCTTAGATGGACACACATGCGCACACAAATTCCTGCTCGTCTCATTGTAACATCCTAACGTGACACCGTGGAACAGCAGAAGAGAATGTTTTCTTTGTGCCAGCCGCTTAAATCTGAGACCGCTCTCTTCTGTTCAATCTCTCTCTCGCTCGCTGGTGCTCTGCAGCCTTCAAACACTTGACTGGAATTTACAGAGACACATGAATTAACTCAATGCCGTTTTACACCACTTCCATTATCCCATTTTTCCACTTGCTCATGATGATGGGAGAGGGAAGCAGCCGAAGACTAGTGCAGCTGTTTTTCATGGTCTCATCAAGGCCCCAGTGTTTACGGCCTTTTACGGGTTTTAGGCCTCCCGTCTGCCTCGTCTCCAGGTAAGCGCACTGAATGACACGAGCAGGAGCGTTGCCAAGCGTGAAACACACACACACACACACACACACACACACCGACTCTGCCTTCAGGATACTTTCTCTTTTAGTTCAGCGGAAGTGAGGCACATGGTCAAATGGAAGAATGACTGGAGAGAGAAAGTGGAGGAAGGATAGGTGGAATCTGTGGTGCAATGTAGCTTATCATTTCCACTTGACTTATCACCAGGAAACTTTCCAGTGGTGAAATAAATAGCTGTATGCAGCTGTTCATCCAGGTTCCTCCGTTTCCCTCCCCACGCTCTTTCACCCATCCATTTTCTCCCAGTCTGTTTCGTGCACTCCATCTTTCTGCTTCTTCTCTTTTGCTCACTCATTTCTATCTTTTACTTTTCCTCCACCCACAACCTAATCAACCCCTCCTGTAATCACATAAAGATGTCTCTGATCAACCAGCCAGGGCCAGTGCCATCGTCTGGGCCTTGCCTGGCTCCCGGCACATGGAGACCTGGTACTGATTATCTTTGTGCTCCCTCGCAGTTCCTTTCTGTCCTATCCCCTGACCCAGGCAGATCTGCAGTGATGGCAAAGGATTTTTTTTTAACTTGTTTATCTGAAACTTACCTGGCCAGAGTGAGCAGTGCAACTCGATACAGCTGAGTCTTTCTAGACTGCATGTTAAATAAATCCGTGAGAAGATTAATGACCCAGGAATTTAAATGTCACAGATCCAGTTGATTTTTTTTCCATGCTTGCTACCAGCAAGGAGGAGAGGTCATGGTTATATTCAGTCCATCTTACTTGCAAAAAAACAAACAAAACAAAAAAAAAAAGGCTAATGTCTATGTGGGTACAATTCTCCATGGAGTACTTGCCACAGCATCTGTACAGCTCCTCCTCAGTTTTATCCTACAACTGCTGTATCATGTTTTTACTGCAGTGAAACAATGCCAAGAGATGAGTCTGAGAAATGACCGCATATAGAATATAACTGTATCACATCCCCAAATTTATTCCTCCTTTTCTGGAGCAGATACGTCTGTGAGACACAGATTCAGGAACATGTGATTTCACTCGGTAAAGAAAAAAGGAAACTAAAACCTCACAAGAGGGAAATAAAGGCTTTTGGGTCTTACAGACAAAAGTGTAAATTATATATTTATGGATTAAGATGTGACATCTGATAAAGATTTCCCTCAACCGTACATACTGTAAAGTGAAGGGAAAGCATAAATGTCAGTCTCATTTTAAACTGCCAGCGGCGTGCCAGCAGGGGCCAGGGCTGACTGCAGAATTTTATTTTTTGAAAAAGCAAGAAATACAAATATTGAGAGAAATGTGGTGAAACTTTTATCACCAAGCAGGGGAAGTGCAAACAGTACGTTAACAGCAATGGGATTCATACACACGAGTGATTTTGCTGGAAAAACTTTGACCTCTGCCATAAAACTAACAACTATTTGAAGTTGAAGACCGTTAGTGGAAGGCCGGTGCAAAGAGCAAACGTCAGGCCTGGAGGCTGAGCGCTGGTGTCGAGGCTCGCATACCTTTAACTAACAGGCCTTAATTTGAACAGGCTGCAGGGAATCACAGATTGGCCCTTCTCAGGTGTCAGCCTCTATTAGCGCTGGAGAAAGTGGAAGATCAAGGTCTAACAGAGATGTGCGCGCACGCACACACACACCTCAGCCGAGTGGTGTGGGAGATCAAATGCGTTTATTACCCCGGTCACTGTGCCTTTTCGGTTGAGGCCAAGCATGATGCTGTCCCCACGTTGAACCTGGCATTGGTTTTACATGATTGTGTGCAACCACTGAAAACACTGTTTTCATTCCCACCCCACCTTGGAATTCTCTAGCTGACTTTTCATGCTTGACACTTGATAGCGGAAAGCCTGTGTCAGACACAGGTGGCAGTGTGTCAAATTACACAGGACCTGCATGTGAAGGGCATGTGTTTCTATGTTTGGAAAGGCCAATAATATTTTGGCGGGTACCTGTTGAATCCCATCATTACAGGAAAGTCGCTCTCAAGGAAGGCCAGCGACATGCACCTCAGATGGCATCTGAGTTGAATTAGAGCGGTTCTGGATGGTTCGGAGGGGCACATGCTTGTATACAGTAACTGACAACATTTCTACAAACTCTGGTTTGACAGGAACCAGGGACAAGGGGTAATGGTTCCAATTTGTTCACGCTAATCTATCACCTGCTGCTTCTCTACGGGGAAAGGCGGATCTCGTCTACAAGTGGTAGCAGTTACGTTTTTTTGGAGACTAGAAACGAGCAGCTAAAAAAAAATAACTGGAGGGAGGGAAAGTATGTGTATTTGTGTGTTCACTGGTCAGCCACCAGACTGTTGCTCGCTGAATAAAACAGATCCACTGAGGCCTTTATCATGTATGTCTTTGCTGGTCAAACCTTGAACTCCAGTAGTTCTGAAGAGCCTGACTTCCTATGAGCATCTGCATTAGCTGTGTTTATGTGAGAGTGTGCGTGTATTTGATGAGCAGCTGCTGAGTGAGGGTCAATGCTGAAACACCATCCAGTTTACAGTACACATGTTACAAGTGTTTCCCACTCAGCATCCTTGGGAGGGCAGCTTTGATTGGTCTTGGTGAATAAATGCTGCTGAAATTGCGAGCATATTGCTGTAAACACACAGCCTCGTGGCTGTCTTCTCTCCGTTTGCGCCTGGTTGAGATAAATCAAATGTGAAACACTGTCAAATCAAAGTAGTTGCCGCCAAACATGATGCACGTTGCAGCACACACACAGTTACAAAAACTTACACACAAATAAATCACCTGTAAAAACAGGGGGCAAATTAATAAAATGCTAAATGCACTCGTTCTTAATCCTGGCTTCAGCTAGTCAGTCCTAGTCATTTCTTGAACTACTCCCTGATTCATTTATGAACTAGAAAATGATGATTTGTCTGTGTACTGTAAACTCTAAACAACGTGAAAAGGGTCTTCTACAAAAACCACCTTCGGTATGTGGCTTTCGCTGCTCTGCGTTATGTCTTCCTTTTCTCCCCCATCCTTGAAGAGGATAATTATCTTCCCCAAGCTAAACAACACAAAAGCTGAAAATGTGTGTATGCATGCACGTGCTAGTGTGTGTGTGTGTGTGTGTGACTGTGTGGTTCAAGGGGTGAAGAAGAACCAGTAGCATGTGTGGTCAATTCTAGAAATTTCCAGCAGAGCCTGACCTGGAGCAACCTCACACTGAGCCTGGATCCTGTCTGAGTCATTTGGTTTGGATTTGTGTGTGTGTGTGTGTGTGTGCGTGTGTGTGTATGTGTGTGTGTGTGTGTAGTATGAATGTGACTGATTGTGACTGAAGTAATCCTACTGAGAGGGAGAGATAGCTCAGCTCTTTAGTAGTTCAAGGGAAACACCTGACTGTAATTTCACATTATTGGCATGTCCACTTCCACTGCACTCACGAATCACATATAACCACAGTATAATCACTGGACATATAACCCTGTTCAGTTAAATGGACAGGTATTCTATGAATAAATTGCATGAAGTTGCAAAGCCAACCCTGAGCGATAGAGAGTTTTTAAGAAAGCAATAAACAAATAAACTCAATCTATTTAATGCACCTAAACTATAACTGCTAAAGACCAGACTGATGCTAAAGGAAAGTCTCTTCCACTCTGTTCCAACCTTCATCTACACTGCGAAGCATCATTTTTATCATTTTAAAACCGTTATGCAGCTGGCCTCATGCAAAGGTCATGCTCATTGTAATTTGGGTAACGGCGTCCTGTGATGGATCTGCTCGTGGTTGGTTATACTCTATGATTGCTGGGGTGTACAGACAGCTGCATTGTGTTGTGTTGTGGGACTCCAGGTGGTCAGTGAAGCTGAGGGCTTTCAACTAACAGCGGGAAGAGATGTGTGTGGGAGCAAGGGAGTGATATGCTTTGCTAAACTATCATCAATAACACCTACAGTCCATCCTCAAGCTCCTTGTATACACGCATAGTATGTGTTCATGATTGTATGCATGTGGAAGAAAGACAGCCTATATGTCAAAGTATGTCTGTAGTTAGGTGTTAGTGCGTATGCATCTGCAACATCTGGCCTGGGTTCAGGGAGCTGAACTCTGAAGGATGTCCTGCGCCTACACACACACTCATAGGGATAAAAAGGTTGTGCACACTGTGACTCACAGGCCCACTCACACTTTTATTTATTGCAGTTGTATTTGGGTAGAATGTCAACCACACCCTTAGGGTCAACAACCTTAGCTTAAAGCACTCATATGGATATCATATCAGCCTAAAAATAGAGAACCAAACCCAGTGATAGGCAAATTCAAGGAAACACAAGACTACACACGTACACCCACAGGAGCTTAAACTCTGCTGTTCCAGGGGAGTGACATCAGCGTTAACAGTGTATTTCTGTAGCAAAATCGAATGTTATTTAGAATATAACAGAAAGAAGACCATTGTGTTTACTCTGGGACTGTACAGTATATAACCAGATGTGGGCATTTTATGGCCCCGGGATAAATCTGGCACTTGTCCATCACTGCCCCGTGTGAGGCAAAGGGAAGTTAGGATTCAAATGTAAGTATGTATCATACACTTTGTCCCATTTCAGGAACTTTAGAAATAATCTTTGATAAAGTCTCCAGTAAAGAGTGCCTTAGTGTTCTCTGTTTTTTGGTGGTTTTGTGAGAAATCACAATACAGCTGCAGCTTCACTGCAAATGCAAAAGCTATCCAAACTTACCTGGCCCTGTGTTAAATCATGCTCTAAACAGAACTCCTTTTTGAATGAGTGTGTGTATGTGTGTGTGTGTGTGTGTGTGTGTGTGTGTGTGTGTGTATGTATGAGCCCCACCTGGTCCATTTAAGAAATCTTTAATCTGCAGGCAGAGCAGAGGGGGAGGGATGCCTGTTTTACTGTCCACCTCTCCTGCTACTGTCTGCAGCCAAAACATGTTGTAGTCCAGAGATTCTGGTAGAGTCTTTCCCGGGTCTGAACAAAATAAGGCAGATAAATAGAAAAAAAAAGAAAAATGGGCACACATATCAACATTTGGGAATGTCACATTTATTAGCCTGTGTGGATATGACTTAGGAAAACGTTACATTTACCCTTTACCAAACACTGGGAATCTTGTTTTTATCTCTCTCTCACCTAGGCACTTGTAGTCAGAAGCTACTCCTCTCAAGGACACATCAAACACAGACAGCTCCGTCCTCTGTTTGCGGTGGTGACAGCTGAGCAGAGCAGATGGTTGCATCACCTGTAGGTACAAGAGGGGCTCCAGCACCTGATCCCCAGCCCCTCTTCTCCCAGGCTGCCTTACTACGGTAACACCAAGTGCTTGGCGGGCTGAGGAGCGGGTCGGAGTAGGAAGGCCGTCCAGGGAGAGCAGGCTGCCTCGCAGCAGAGGGGAGGTCGGCTGGGAGGTGTTA
Organism: Apistogramma diplotaenia; assembly: GCA_015052665.1. Lineage (NCBI taxonomy): Eukaryota > Metazoa > Chordata > Actinopteri > Cichliformes > Cichlidae > Apistogramma > Apistogramma diplotaenia. Next base: position 35,695 of record VOQJ01012135.1, on the reverse strand, counting down.
CTGTTGAGGATGTCTTCCGCAGTCAGGCCAGCAAGGGAATTCTGGGCAGCTGGAGCAGGATCTGGAGTTGGGGATGCCGAGGCCGATGGAGACTCGGAAGAGATCTCAGGTTGGTTGAGGGCACTCTTTCCAACCTAAATCAGATACAAATATCACTGCTGCTACAGTATCAAGAAGCTGATTGTAAAAAATACTGGAAACATTACTAAGGAGACTTCGTCTCCTGGAACATCAGCTTACACTTTACACTGGTTCTGTTGACCTTATTGACACATATCAAATTGGACTGGCTGTTTCTAAAAACATGAATCACAAAGCATAATGAGCACTCTGTGCAGATGTGAGCAAAAGGAACTGAACAGCTCCAAAAGCCAAAGACAGTTATTTGTTTGCTGTTCTGTTTTGCGTGGGCCTGTGTTGTACTGGTGCCCAGAGGTCTCTGAGCTTCACATCTGCTCAGTTTACACGAGTTTAGACTGTGAGAAGCTTTTAACATGATTTAACATCCTAAAGATAAACACTCTGCTATTAAGTGGAAAGATGAGCAGTGATGGTCCATGTTGCACAATTGTAATAATTTAGATTCTATGAAATTACTTTTATCGAGCACACTTTGTAATTATAAATGATATTTTTTATTAGACAACTGCATAAAATAAACCTGCAGCACAAATAAACCACTCTAACTCTTGCATAAGTAACACTGCGTGCTATCGTACATGGTTTGTATTATGATTGTATACACATGGGTAACAAACTGGCTCCCGCGAGAGCTTCCACGTCACGAGCTTTTCTTATTTACCTTATCCCCGGGCTGCATCTTTTCCGGTGTGCTGGGAGTATCCGACAGAGAGGGAACTGCCTTTGGAGGGCTGGAGCAAGCATAGGTCATAACAGACAGCCTGCTAGCGGTGAGAAAGATGTCAAAAGGGATGAAGCTTAGATTCTTGGTAATGGTGGACTTGTGGGAGGGTCTGGCAATGCAGTGGTGACTGGCCCCGCTCTGCTGCTCTATTTGGACAATACGTATGCGAGCGCTGTCACTGCCAAAGCCGCTGTCCTGCCCTGTCCCACTGTGACGCGATGAAGAGTCAGCACCTGCTGCAGTGTCTCGGCCTCTCCGTGTTTGCTCCCGTCGACGCACCTGTACATAAAAACAATGAACGGGAAAGCCAGTTTGACATAGAGGCACGTGTTTTTGGTGCAAAGAGATACAAAGACGCTTTAGCCTTTGAAGGAAGAAAAAAACTGCAAAATTTGTGTCTTTCTGTCCAGAACAAAAAATATTTGCAGAAATAAAATGCAGACTTAAAGATGTGTAAACCAGCACTGCACCATCAGTGCTACACTTCCCCAAACACCACTGTTAATGAAAAAGACCTAAAAGATAAAAACGGGCTTCCTGGCAAACCAGGTTTTTTCAACAACAACTACTACTACTAATACTAAATACTAGCAGTCACTCTCGCCGTATGACAGCTGGGACAGGCTCCAGCCCCCCACCCACAACCCTGAACTGGAGGAAGACGGATGGATGGATGTACTCATACCTCCACCCTCAAATGAACCGTCATTCTTCATTCACACTACTACTATACGGTGGTGAGTATATAAACACCACTAATAATCACCACTTTGTAAATGTAAATAAAAAGTCAGTTATTTCAAACCAAAGCAAGCTGCTGTGTTAACATTACTAGGAGATAAGGGAAGCAAATGCAACTGGATGCAAATGTTTGCTGTTTTTTTTTTATCCTAAATCCCTAAATCTGTTTCTTGTGTTGCTCCTGGCTTTCTGAGGGAAAATAAATCAAATAACTCATTTGACTGAATCCACGGACAAATTGACCAAAGAAAGGACGCATCGTTCAGCCGCAGAGACATTAAAGCCATGCTCTGGGACTTTTTCTGCGGTCTAAAAATCATTTTGCACGTCTTGCAATATTGGAGCTGTCTAAAAACGGCCTCACCCCAGCAGATCAAATTGTTTTGTGCAGTCACTGCGGTATTGTGTACGAAGCAGCTGAGAGTTCATGCTTGGCTCCAGCTAACGGATGTCGGGATTGTTCCAGCCGTTGTGGCAATAAAAAGTTTTCAGTGACAGATTATATAAATCAATGTGAGTGCTGTTGCTGGATTTCAAGTGACAATGAAAACAGGCATCTTTATTCTGCTACCAAAGCATGCCATCTTCCAAGGCTACGAAAAGCTGCCACTAGCTCCCATGGGACACATATGAGACAAACTATAAAACTAAACGCTACCTACCAAATCATTTACAGAACTGACAGGCACGGTTAAAAGCAAAAGATTCTACTCCCCCAAGTTCAAGGAAACATTTTGTAGATGCTGAGAAAAATAGTTTGAAACCAGAATCCACAGAAGCACTCCATTAAAGCGGAGCAGAGGCTGACATAAGACCAAAGTAAAATAATAGAGGGGGAAATGGAAAGAGGTCACATGTAAACACATAAACTTGGTCTGGTGGATCTGCTGTATGCTCTGCAGGTTTGTTAGTTGCAATATGAGCAGTCAATTACTCACCAGTTCCAACACTACAGCATTACTGAGGCCGATCCCCAGTGTTCCTCATCCATGTTAATAGGAACAACGTCACTTTCAATTAGCTACTGCTGTTTTTTGAAACATGATTTTGATGAATTGTAAAACACAGGAGACAGACCCAAGGTGTGTCCCATTCTCTCCTACCCTCATCTGCTCCAGCCCGCACATGTTTGCTATTATAACTTGTACTCTCAGCTGCCCCCTCTCTCTCACTGCAGCACTCCCTTCCACACACTCCGACGAGAATTTTAAATGTATATTATTGCTGTGCCGGAGATAGTGTTTCAAGACCTCCAGGCAAACACTAAACCCACTGGCAGCACATTAGACAGAATACTTGACTTATTAGATATTTCCTATTCTAAACAGTGTCATCAAAGGCTAAGAACAAGAGCCATATAAAACGCAGCAGCATGCCTGCCCGCCTGCCTGTTCTGTTCGACCAGGCTCATGTGTGGGGCTTCCATAGGACTGGCCCAGCCAGATCCCTTTCCTTTCTCTGCCATAATGAGGAGAGGATGTGTGCACTTCTTTTCTGTAGAAATGTAAGCTTTTCCAAGGAATAGGGAGGAGAGTGAATGCAGAAAGGGCCTGGACCTGTCTCCATGTGTCTTATGTTATGCGAGTGAAGCTTGCATTGAGGTAAAGAAGTATTTAAAAAGTTATTCAGAAAAGGCAAAACATCCACTCCAAGGAGTACCCCACATTGGAAGGTACAAATAAGCTGCATAGCAGCTGGGAAAGAGACAGAGCCAACAGAACCTGCCAGACACTCTTTATGCTTTTCTGTCTCCCTCCCCAAACTTAGACTGTACACATGCATTTACAATTACAGCAAATACCCGATCTTCTCTTTAACCACCACTATTAGGAGAGTGCCCCCGAAGCAAATTTTTGCTCTATATTTAGATGTGCTTACAAGTGGAATAAGGGATGATGGGGGACGCAGTCGGAGGCATGCAGGAAGAGGGACAATGAGAAAACATGACAGTGTTTTCATATACTCTTAATTCATGCATTCAATTCAAACATTTACACATAAACACACATAAACTCAGCACTTTTCAATCACTTTAACTGGCTTCTTCTGTGTGTTTCTGTGCTTTGTTACAGCCCTACTGTACTTAGTCACTGGAAAAAACAACATGTATACACACAGAAAATATACAGGTCTTTAATCTATAAGCATTAACTTTACACCAATTTATTCACTGACAGGGGGCAATAAATTTAGAATATAAACATGGAGTCTTTCCCAGCTGAAATCCCCTTTTCCAGCCATTACTTTCTATTATATTATATAATGGCTGCACTGAAACGCTCTTTCCAGATCCCAATGCAATCTCACTCTGGACGTAGCTGATCACGAGCATGAACGTGCAACTACGCACACATACACATACCCCCACACCCGAACCCCCACCAGCCAATCATGAGGTCATCCCGTCAGAGTCTCTAGGCAGAGCATTCTGGAAAATGAGGGATAATCCCCAAAGTGTGAAACCATGAGTCTCCTGAGTGCCAATCATATCACAGTGCATCTGTGTGACTCCTGACCCCATTTCTATCAGTGTAACTTAGAACAGCTTGGCTAGAGGAAGGCTAAGACTCGAAAGCAAATGTCACATTATCCAAATGCCACCCGTTTACAATGCTGGCCGGCTAGTCAAATATGACAACATACCCTTTACATTTGAATATCACATATGCAGTTGATGCCTTCCAGATGAAGGAAAAGTAAGTTGCAATTCAGGTTCAGAGATCAGGGAACATGAAAATCTGGGTGTTTTAAGATGGCTGGGGAGTCCATGGTAGCCGACAGGAAAGAATAAAACAAATACAAAGTAACAGAGGTGACTATTATTCCTTTCAAGAGGGTCTCTTTACAGTAATAGTCCCGTGTTCAAACTGTAGTCTGAATCTAGTCAGGTTATGTAATACAAGGATTCCAGGGTGTTTGGGATTAGAGAAACACAAAAAGCCCCAAAATGAAGAGCTTCCCATATTGAAATGGTGCAATGCAACAGGGCAACGACCCACAGACCACTGCATGAGACTAAACTTCCTCTTTCCCACTGCAATGCGCTCACCACGTCTGAAGCAGACTGAACGAATGGCTGATATGTGCGCGCGCGCACACACACACACACACACACACACACACACACACACACTCAAACACACACAC
>VOQJ01012135.1:0-24370 GCA_015052665.1 Apistogramma diplotaenia | reverse complement strand
TTTTTCGGGGGGGGGGGGGGGGGGGGGGGGGAAAGTTGTTGGGGGGGTGTGTGTGGGGGGGGGGGGGGGGGGTAGGTGCTGTGCCTCCTTAGGGTTAGACATTTAAGACTAAACAGATGTAACAGTACAGGAACCCTGTCCAATAGCAGCCATCTAGCTCAGTAACTACTCAGCTACGGAAGAGCCAACGGTCTTCCAACAAGGAGACGTGCCAGTCCCGCGATGGAGAGAAGAATGAATGAGAAAGACAGGGTGGGAAAGACTGATAAAAAGGGAAGGAACAGGAAATAGGACAAAAGAAATAGTAGACAGACAAGGTAACTAGAGAGAAGGCAAGTAATGCGTGATTGAGAGCTTGATGTATGTTCTAAGACATATAGTTTAGATATTCCAACCTGATAACCTGATAACTTCTTGTGAACCTGCGAACCAGCCTTAGCATGTTTGTGTGTGCACTGGCATCAGTGGGGACGTATGTGTGTGTGTGTGTGTGCATGAGTGTTGGAGGAAGCCTAAATCCCTGTTTCCCATGCGTGTAATCATCCCAGGATGAGGTGGAAGATGAAGCCGAGCGGGACTTCCCCTGTACCAGAGGGTATTTTCCTCTAACATTGTGGTATAAGCACATGGCTGACCCAGGTTGCCTCTGTAGCGTGTGTGTGTGTGTGTGTGTGTGTGTGTGTGTGTGTGTGTCAGAGAGAGAGGGAGAGCTAAAGACCAACACTGGATGAGGAGAATGAGGGATAAAAATTTGAGAAAGCATTATCATCTTTGCTAAAATAATGTGCTTGCGTATCATTACAGCAGATATAAGAAAGGAAAACAGTTAAATCAGAAAACGATACAGGATGAGTGGAGAAAGAAGCCGTGTTAAAGAAAACCTGTCTGGGACAAATGTGCACATTTTTGCACATTGTCATCAAAATCTCTGACTTTTTTTTTCTGAAGAACAAATAACGTCATAGCAGAGCTGACACACAGAATGCAAACACACACACACACACATTCAGGTCAGCTGGTCAGTCATAAAGAAGCATTAGAGTCCTGGCTCCCAAATAAAAGCACAACGCAGTTACCAGGCTGAGAATGTGGAAACAATGTGTATGAAAGAGTGTGTGTGTGTGTGTGTGTGTGTGTGTGAGGGTCTACATTTCTGTGTTGCTTGGTGACACAGCTGATGACATAGCAGTGAGATAAGTCCCAGAAACTGCTCCATCATCTATTCATAGCTCCCTGGCTGTGGGTCCTCCTGCCGCCTAAACCGAACCCAGCCTCACTTTATCATCATTAACATCAAGCAAAAAAATACCGAGAGCAAATCAAAGTGTGACGGATTATATGCTGCAATAAACATCCCTACGATGAAGTGATTCAAGGAGGAACACATCTGCTCTTCAAGTGCTTAGGAATCAGCTGTTCAATCATAAAGAAGCACGTGTTCTGCATTCAGTCATTTTAAGTGGAAACTGGTAGGATAACTGTCGATAAAGCACAATGAGAGAGAATGAAACAGATTATAAGAAAATAAAAACCTAACATCTGTATGTCTGCATGGAAAGGCCTTAATAAGCCTGTATGTGGGGACAGATTCCTCGGGACACAGCTCAGTGTCTAGAAACGACTGAAATCACACACAAGGCTTGAACACGCTGCCTACACGACTGTCTTGCCTCACCACTGCCAGGGAATCCAAAAGCCCCTACAAAACAAATTCATTAACCAAGACAATAAAACACAGCTGTGAGGGGCAATGGAACTGTTTGAAATGAGTGCCTGGGATTGTGGAGAATCTGTTCAAGACAAACAGCATGTTTAAAAAAAATCAGAGGAAAGGATTTGGAAATAAGAGAGAGTGAGTAAGGAGCAGTGTTTAATTTAAACTCTAGCTGGGGACAGTGCTGACTGTGAGAACGGAGATGCTTTGTTGAAGCACAACAAAAACAATTCCCCTGTACCAGATGCTCCAGTTCTGGGACCTGGTTTTAATTGAATCCTTTGAACAGGTTGTATAAAGGAAATACAAACAGAAAATGTCAAATTCTATAAATATCATTACTGAAGCTGGGATTGAATTTAAAAAAAGCAGATGTGTGTTCCAAATCCAGATTCTAAAACTACAAGTGGAAAAATATCAGAACTTTATGATTATCATTTAAATCCTGTTAACAGACATCGCTTACTCACATCTAGTTCATCTGTCTTAACTGCAGACTTGTCCTTAACCCACACTCTGAACACTCTCAGTGGATATACTTCTGAAATTATATCATGAAGGTGTGTCAAATGTGTAAGCTTGGGGTGGTAGCAGAGGAGTTTGCAAACCCCAGGAGCCAGGGCCCGCGCACTATAGTTCAAGCCACCACTAGAGGGCTCTGCAGCTTGTGGAATGGGCTTCTGCAGATCTGATCATGTCTAAGTCATACTAACCTCCCTGTTGAAGGGCCAAGCAGCCGGACAGACTGAGCTGCCAAAAGACTTACGACATTGAGATAGATGGAGGTACAAATAGTTTTACAGAATGTCCAAAAAAGCCAAAGCCAGAGCATATTTATTCAGCATAACCTCTGTGCTCCGCAGCTGCACAGAGGTGAAGACACACTGACTGAGCTCACTGTTAATGATACTGTTACGCTGTGTAATGTCACCACTATAAAACCCAACAGTAAGGAACATTGTATCAGGCCTATGAAATACATAAGGTAAAAAGAGAAGCACAGAGTTCGAAGTCATATTAACCTCCTGAGTTAATAACTGTGACCAAAAGAACAGAAAACTTGCATGAAATGCGTGGAAATACATGAAAGTCGAGCCATCCTTTCCAAGTACATAGACCTAATTTCTCAAAAAGCAATGACTGATCATCATATTACATCATTCTGGATCTGTGGATCATTTCTGTTTCACCTAATCCAGATGAAGACGGCAATAAAAACACCAGTCTGCAAACAAAAAACCAGACGGATCCTAAAACCCATATAAACTAGGGAAAAAAGCATAAACATGACAGCTACTGTCATAGTGTCCTTGACATTCCTTGGAATCCCCATCTCCTCCAGCTGGAGAAGCTCAGCAAGAATGCACAGAAACCGAATTCACAGAGGAATGTTTCGGGTGGATGTCAGGCCCGCGCTGTGAGCCAAGGTGTTGCAAAGCTAAAGAAACAGATGCTACATTACACATTACATTGCTTTTAAAAATTAATGGAAAAAAGAAACCGTGATGAATCCAATTTAAATTACCTCTCTTAAATGGTGAACCCTAATGCTTTTTTTTTGGGGTGGGGGGTGGGTAACATATTCCAGTTTTCAAACAGTTGCCAATAGTCCTCCCAGAATAGCTGCTTAAATTTCTCATCCTGCCTTGAACCTGGATGAACCCTCTGTAGCCGTTAGCTGCCCCTCAACAGAATCAAGCCATGAATCATTACAAGTCAAGGGTGAGGGCTCAGAGATCACCCAAATCAAGACCAGATGCACAGCAGGCACCTCCCATGGTCTTACCGTGCAAGTAACAAATGAATAACAACAAAAAAAAAAGAAGTAAGAAAACTTCGCACTAAGCCGCCCTCTTATCGATTTCCAGAATAAGGGCTGTATTAATCCAAGTTGTCGTAATCCATTTTAGATTGTACAGTGATGGCATGATTACCAAGTTTCGCTTGTTACTTTTCCTGAGAAACCTACTTCAGGTTACAGAGGCCTTTATCTGCATCATCTGACACAGTCATTGCACTTAAGCGTACATCGTCCCATAAAGAATGTTAAGAGGAGATAACAGTAAAATCACTCTATCAACTCACTTCACTTCATCCCATTACCCCTCTTCTTCTTTCCCCTTTCCCCTTCCCTCATCTACAACTCCCCATCCTCGCCGCAGCTGGTAAATATTTTTATATTGTGTTCCATTAGAAAGCTTCATTAAGCGGTCAGACGGGGCAAATGGCGCCTGGGAGTTCCCTGTCCTGTAAACAATAGGAAGGGCCCTGAAAGCTGCAGCTGAGCACTGCACCGTAAACTAAGCCCACATTAGAGAGCAGCCTTGCTCTGAGCGAGTAAATATTTAAATGTGTTCGATTCACCCAAAATATTCGGGGCTAATAGTTAGGGGCGCTGTATTAGGAAATAATAATGATAGATTTTTGAGCAAACGAGCTTAGCCCTGCTCAATGATTAGGGAATGGCTTTATGTGCATTTGTGGTAGACTACTGTGTAAAAATGAATAAGCCATAATTGTATCAACAAAATAAGTGATTTGGGGGCCAATGCGTGATCACATGACTTTAGGTTGGTGACAATGTGTAACTGATGAGACGCAGTGGAAAGCTTCAGTATAACTGGAACCACAGTGAGTGTATTCAGATAAATGTATTCCAGCTGAAATGTCCGATGCATGTAACTTTGCTTGTCATCATGCAAGTGCCCATATGGATTTACTAGGTGCAGTCAAAATGTGTTGTGCATGAATGGGGTGTAGCAGAGGTTATGTGCATACAATACGTGTGAGTCAGAGTTCCACCTGATATTACTTTGACCTGTGGTGCATGTCTCTGTGTGAGCATTAGCAGGTGCAATTTCACAAGGACAGATCAGCAACACAGTCTTTGACCGCCACCTACCTTCTGACTCCATGTGAATAATCGATCTTCCCCTAAAATTACATTAAAAAACTCAAAGTGGAGGAGCTCCAGAGTGGGGGATATGCTCACAGAACAGGGACGGGAGCACGGGGAAGCTGACTATCTTGATTGAAATGTTGCCAAATTTAAACCTTCAAATTTAGAGGAAATAGTTTAACCTTTCCTAGGCATATTGTTGGAACTTCTTGAACACACCTTGCACACCCATCTTACAGAATGTACCTCAGAGCCTGTCTCTGGAGCGTCCATGCCCACCATGTTGTCTCTGAGAAGCTGCTGTAGGAACTGGACCTGCGCAACACTGAGGTAGAAATCCAGACTGCTGGTCACATTCACCTCCAGAGAGTGGCCACACACCACCACCTCCTAGAGAAAAAAGGGGAGTTAAAGTGGAGGAAAATGAACAGAACAAGTAGGAGGAGGAGGGAGCAGGAAATGCATTCACAGCATCTTAGGATCTTCAGTTAAGTCTGACCCCCCACCCCCCTTTCCCACTGTCCTCTCTGGGGTCCCACCCACAACCACCAGGTCAATACTCAGGCTGGAGGTTACATCTAATAGGATATTACTCATCAGCGCTGTGGACTGAACCACACACACTCATACAGGTCAGACCTGGAGTAATTACCCACAAAGGTATTTGGCACTCCTGTGTATCATCACTGTTTTAAAACACAAGATCTTTTCATTTATTTAGTCAATTCTCAGCTTTTTTTTTTTAAAGTTTTGCTCATTTAGATTTATAACAGTATAAGAAGAATATTATCATTATAAATATTAGTAGTCCTACTAGCAGTAGAAGTGACCGGTTAAATATCGTAAGGTTACAATAACAGTTACAGAATACGCTGCTGGGGAACAAGAGCTGCAGATTGTACACTAATACATTCAGTACATTAATGATTCAATAGCAGTAGCTCTTACGTTTGTTTGGTAAGCATGCATAAATCTGCTAAAAGTAGTGGTTAGACAAAATGAATATGATTTTTATTATAGAAATTGTTCTTCACTACTTAGTTCAAAGTTCTGTTTTGTTGTTACTGGCTCTGAGTCTCCATATCTGAGGGAGTAAAACAAATCACAATGAGAGAGTGCGTGTGTGTGTGTGTCTAAGTACAAACTATGGATTAGCTGTTATGCATTGTCAAGGGACGCGTTAGCGTGGTCGGATGAGGCATCAAAGAGGCAGGAAGTCTCAGAGAGCTGTGCCAAAAAACATCAGCTGTATAAGCAAAAGGTTTGAACTCTCGGGGTCAAAAACCTCCCATTACATGGTGGACGGCCGATTCCTAATGAGTAAGTTACTGTATGTTAGCGGCAAAATGTAAATACTTGTGACATCCCACATAATCAATGTCTATTTTCATATGACCAACAGATTGTGAGAATAATGGTTGCAGCCGTGGTTGTAACAGGTCGGGGTCAAAGGGCACAAGAAGTCAGTAGTGAACAAAGCTTCTACAAAGCATGTTAAGAAAAATGCTCACTGTGACTGACTGGATTTCATAGAAGAATCCTTGTTTAAACAGAATCCCTCAATCTGTTGAAACTGATTCACCGACATCAAACTTTGATGTTAAAAACAAAGATTTTTTTTTTTACTTTGCTACTGTGAAGATAGATTTTCTAATTCATTCAGAAAATTGGAAGACTTTCTAGAGAAATAAGCAGATTCATGGGCAGTAATGAGGTGTTGAGTGGACACTCACCTCTGTCTGCCCACTCTCAGGGGAGAGGTTCTTGCTGAAGATGATAGCTGGGGCAGCAGTCACCCGCAGAGAGAAGTCAGTCAGGATTGGTGTGAGGATGGCCCGGCGCTCCTGGTGCCTCCTGATACTGTTTAGAGAGCAGACACTTTATCAGGCAGAGTATTTTTGCTACACAGGTTTTGAATATTATATCTTAAAGATTATAAACAGCAGATTTAAGTTAAAACATCTATATTATGAACTAAAACTCTCCTCCCTTTATTACTAATATCTTGTTACCAGTTTATAAGATTGTCCCATCTGCATAGGAATGGCTGGTCAACACAACACAGTCAAAACCACACAAGCTTCACAACAGAGTTATTAAAGGTTGCTCCAGGTTTTCAAATTCAAAGCCAAACGAGGAGTCGCTAAAGTCAAAAACAGGGACTTCAAAACTGATCCCCCCCTTCAAGGAAGGAAGGATCTGCATTTTTTTTCATAACAGCTTTTTAAAACTCCTCTCTTACACGTTTTAATTGCAAGCTTGAATCCGGTTACAGAGACGGCGTGAGGCGTTATTTGACAAGTCTCATTTGGGAACACCCCTTAATTGTACACACACGATCGAGCCGAAACCTTCTCATATCAACTCTCCATTTCACTAATGTTCATTCCCACAATCAAGACATATTTGTGGGAACATTTGTTAGCAGTAAAACAAATATACAAGTGGGCTTTATAAGGTGGTGTTAATTGCCACATCTGCTGCTATTAAAACAATCAAGTAGTACAGCTTCCAATATTTATAGTTGGCTGGGATTATAAAAGGCCCAGTTTCTAGGTGGCCTTGAGTACAGTTCTTAACCAGAAACAATATCATATTCACTTTTGCTACACAAATGTGCATTACCAATGCCCTTAAGGGACTACTTTCTGACACATTTCTTTGAGTAGCGAGTTTGAGGGAGGACTAATTCAGAGGTGAAATGATCTGTGAGGCCAATTGGTGCTGGCTAATCTCCCCTCAGACAGCGATTGAAACAATGAGCGTCTCGTTGCAGGGGACAGGTGCTATCAGTCACCAGCAAGGCGAGCAGGCGTGAGGCTCGGTTTACCAGCATTATGGAAGCTCTGACTGGACCGGAGAATTGTGTGTGTGTGTGTCTTTAAATGGGTGTGCTATAAAAAATATTGAAAGACTGACTTTTGTTTCATTCAGTGGGATGCAGAATAATGAGTAAACTGGAATATCAATGGCACGGACAAAAGAGACGCCTGCACGGGGCGGCTGACAGCAGGGGCAGTGGGGAGAGTTCACAGCTCACTGACACAGGTTCTTTCCTTGCCAGCAACTACAAACTGTGATGAGGACAGATCCTGTCAGTGGATCCACAGTACTGGAATTTCCTCACTAAACCTCAGGAAGCAAACTGAGGCCACTGCAGATCTGCAGCTACTGGAATTAAATCCGAAAAGCAGCAGAATGAACATGTCCTGAGTCTAAAGCTGGAGAGAGAGAGGAGGTATCAGTGTAAAGGATAAGGGAAAGGTGTAAACTTTGGAAGTGGTGCGTGTCAAAAGCTATTACAACCAAGGTGGTGTATTTCTGTAAATGATTGCAGCAGACAAGTAAAGCTGTGAACTTGACTCCCCTTTCCTCGGTGTGCTGGAACATTCTCACTCGCGTGTTCAGCTGTGACTTGGTGGTGTTGGTAGCTGAGGCTGGGGTGCAGCACACTGCGGTGCACCAGAGCCCATTTTCCAACAGAGCCTCCAGTGCTGTTGCTGCTACAGCGAGGGTACAGGGGAAAGGGGAGGCAACTGCAGTCACCTTGAACCTTGAACACTGGCTTTGACCTTATCAGCCTGACAACACAAACACACCTGCTTACAGATGTAAAGCTTAACTATTTAAATGATATCTTAATGATTTAAATGCCAATGAGAAGAAGAAGTGAGAGGAAATATCAGAAATGAGACCAACCTAAAAGAGGAACAATCAAGTGTTAAAAACTAGCTTCTGATTATAAACAGGAGTCAAACTTAGTGACCTTTACACTACAATGGTGGGTGTTAATCCTCTGAGGACAAAAGGAACTGCTGCATATTAGGTCATTCAATAATCAAGTTTGAAACAGAAATCCAGACCCGCTGCAGTTTGTCTAAAGAACGTTTAGCATCTTCTGGAGCGCCACGTGTGAGCCCAGAATCTCACCTCATTGCCCTTTCAGACATCGTGGGCTTGACATAAAACCCACGCGGTCCTGTTTTCATCGAAAGGGAAACATGTTGAGCGAAAGAAAGAATGTGACTGGATTGAAGATCAGAAGCCCCCATTTGACACAGCAGTACAGTATAATGTAGGACTAATACAGGCCCAAGTCCACTACTTAAAAGAGCTATTTTACAGCCGACCTGGACTGGAGGATTGCAGATACAGATAAAAACGACTGCGCAATCAATAGAAAAAAATCAGGGTGGAGTTTAGCGATACCGTGCCTTACTTTCACTCTGTTGTCTTCTTGGAAAGTGAACATAATGATATGAAGTTCTGTCTTTTCACAGTCCAAATGAGGACCAGAGGGAGTTTTTTCAGCAGCACATCAGACTATAACACAAAGAATCTCTGTGTGTTTGTCTCTTTGTCAACTAGACCATCAGGAGTTGAGCAACCAAACTTGGTAAACAGATAAATCTGATGGTTCTTATCTATATCAGATATTGTGATGTCACCACGTTGTCTAGCAACCACCAAGCAACAGGCTATTTATGCACCTATGATACTATATAAAGGCATCCTATCTTTTTACGATCACAATAACATCTCACTTATTGTATAAATTGAATTACGCGTAATATATTATGACACATCACTCTGCTTAGTAACCACCTACTGTACCAACAGGCTAAAATGACCCATTTTAGCACATAAGCAACATCTACCAGCCTTATCTTTTTTATATTTGCCAAGTTTATCAGTCTGCCAACAGCACAAACAGGCCAAACAACACTGCAGCACAGTCAAAAGCACAAACCAATACTGACAAACTGTGGTTAATCAGTTACAATGAAGGTAAACTATACTATAATAAACTATAACTATAACCACAACTTGACATAATGCTGCCTGATGATTTATTTCTGATTAAAAATGATATTTTATTGAGCAAAAATAAGTAAGGTTAGGTAAGTGAAAACAACCTGTCTTTTAAGCACTCTATGGGCATCGCTTGCTTTTATGAGAAAGTGAGGCAAAACGCCATTCAGGAAGAGGAAAGTGAAAGAGCAGAACTCCCATGAAATAAATCTGGCTGTCACAATAAAAAGGTCTTACTGGAGGTCTGAGCATCAGTATCATAAGCATGTTTTCCTAACAGGGCTTCCAAGACAATCATACTGTCTCTGTGTGTAAGACACATAATAAAGAAAATATAAGTATTACTAGTGAGAATGTATGGTCGTTTGTTTGCATCTGCACTGGAGAGTGTGCTTGTCTATGTGTGAAAGGTGTGTGCATCTCAGCCAGGCTCACTCCAAGTCCTGCTGACCTGAGAGCACTCAGTCTCAATCAGGCCTGTGTTGATTTTGCACTACATTCTTCCATGAGACTTATTTTTAGTTGACAGGGAACAAATCTGGACCCTTTGCCTATGATTTTGTGATTTTTGGTCCTGTTCCCTCTCAAAACATGAGTGGAAAAAAGGATGTGGGGCCAAACAGGCTGTTATACTCATGCTTGTTTTAGCTCCCGAGTCTATAAAAAAAGTGACAGTTTGTAATTATGAGTGTGCATGGAGAGGCTGCATGATAGGGAGCTAACTCAATAGCTACAAGCTGCAATGACATCAAGACGAATGATATAAATTACAGGACACACACACACACATACACACACCCTGACTGGGATGCAACAATGAAATAGTAATTAAAAAAAAGATCAAAAACACAGAAATACATACAAATTCTTCCCATGATTATAAGCAACCTATTATTCTATCATCATGGTTGTTTATGCTCTTTTTTTTTCTTTTGTTGCTCTATTTTCTGCACAACTACAGTACTGCTCGTTTGGTTATCCTGCAAAAAGAATCATGTCTCAGCTGTTTTTCCCAAGGTTTTATTATATTTCTTGTCTGATTCAAAGGTCCAACAAGAGAAGAGTTCATATTCTTTACAGGTAAATTTGTGATCTTTGATACTATTAATAAAACTAACATGTAGTTTCCTACTGGTGGCAGTCAAAAGGAAGTTAGGAGTGACCAGTCAAGGAAAAAAAACACCATAAAAAGGTAATTGATGCATAGGTAAATACCTGCAATACACATACACACATAAACAAAAATCACTCATTATATTCCCCACAGCACACAGTCATAAGCATTCAAGTGGCTCCTGACCTGCTAGCCATGTTCCACTCCAGGGCTGGGTTCTGGGAGCTTCTCTCACTCTCTACCAGTGCACCTCCTTTGATCCCCTCCTTCTCTGGCTTCAGTTGCTCCCACTGAGCGGTCCCAATGTTGATAGACTGAAGATCGACCTGATATTGACGATCCTCCACCTCTGAGCCTGGGTCACGAAGGATGCCGAGGTTCAAAGCACGACTAAAAGAAAAGAGGGAAAAGTTTGAGTCGCTGTTCATATTAAAGCTGCTTTAAGGTTTGGCTGTTCCTTAAGTCATCGTGCAAGAAGGAAAGAGTAAGACAAATTGAATGTAATTTAAATTTAATTTCAGTTGTGCAATATACTTTATGTGTTAGAAGGTGTACAAGTCACATTCAACAAGCAGGTGCCAATGCCAAATAAATGAAGCATAAAAAAAATATGAATAGGCTTTATTTATTTTTATAGTAGTCCCGTTGGGTCAGGCCGTACTTTATATAGTCAGTTACAATGAAGTACATGAGCCTAGGAGTACGCCAGGTAGTCTGTTATACTGAACCAGTAAAGATGTTCTGGCACCAGGCCCTAACCACTACTGACTCCTTCTCTCTGCTTTTTCAGTGGTTTAGTAGCACATTTTTCTTACAGGATGATTTATGACTAAATGTAAGCCCATGTAGTTGTGCAGCCAGGCCTCAGATAAATAACCTCTGCAGGCCTCAGGTGAAATCATTTGCCTTTTATAAAGTTTTGATTTATGCCAGCTTATCGCTGGCAGTAAACATTGCTTAAACCCTGGCTGGAGAGCACGGTAGTCTGGAGACTGGCTCTTAAAGCCTTTTTTCGCCTTCTATTTCTGTCTGCAGAAACACAGGACTTGTACAGTGTACACAAACTGTAATATGGCAGAAGAGATGTAGAGATATGTCAGGAGTGGGCAGTGCTGTGTTTGTAGTTGAACTGCTACAGTCAAGTGAGCAAAGACTTGTCCCATCAGCGCCAAGAAAAAGTGATGTCATCTATTTTGCCTTTGAGAGACAAGATCCTGACAAATTCATGAGGCAAAAGGAATAATCAAAATTCAACATCTGCATATGACATCAGGGCTTTTGGTTCATTATGATATGTTTATTTGTGCTAGTGAATTCAAATGAGAGCTTAAATGGTATAAATAAGAGCTTAAAATGGCTACAGATGTAGCAGCAGCATGAGTAGTTTTATTTGTTTCGGCAACGTCAATGGCAATTTTCATATAGCGTTTCCCCTGCCTAGCCACTCTGGAAAGGTCTCTACCAGAGCGTGATGTTATGACAATAAGCACCAAGTACAAAAACAATGGCAATGAGAGATCAGAGGTGTATAACTGGATTTAGTTGGATTTGTTGACATACAAACAAGTGAAACAGATCCTTAATCAACATTTGGAACCACATTTATCAACAGAGTACAATATAAATCAAACCGAGGGCTCTGTAACATTTGGGTGGGATGTGTCAGTCTAGATTCATTAGGGCTTTTGTAACAGTACCTCCATCACCCTCCCCATCCCTAAACTGTATTTTTCACATTAAACAAAACCACAGTTACCTCATGTGCTTTCCAAATGATCTCTTAACGTTAGCTTATTTAGGAGACTCTTACTCATAATCAACATAACATGAGAGTCTGCAGCCAAGTCTCTACATTGCTGAGCTGCAGGGTCATCTTCACTGACATAAATAAATATGATAAACATTTGTCTTGGTCATGCAGCCAGTGGAAACCGGTGTGATTTAATATCAAAAGACATATTTCAGCAAATCGCAGGAAACGAGAGAGCTTCATTTCTGACAAATGAGGAGGGGAGGAATTTTGGAAGTTCCCCTTGGGGTGCAATAATAATTGAAGCCAGATTTTCTTGTTGTACATGTGGGGGGAAAACACTGGTGGTTTGACATATTTGATTGGTAATGTGAAGACCACACCGCTTGGCCAAGAGAAATCAGGGAATGCTTTGGGAAAGCGCGACTCTGCCCACCATATACACGGACGAACTAAAAGCGCACAGAGATGGGCAGGTGGAGCACACCCGTTCGCTCACATCCCATTATCAGACATCTGCTTGCCACTACTACGCGGAAAATGAAAATAACAAGTCATAAATGACATGCTTTCACAGATGAGGAGGGCAGAGAAGAGAGCGAGGGAGGAAGGCTTGGAGGGGAGGGGCATTTTTTCTCAAGCACAAGTACTTAGTTTTGCCCTTGTTCCTGGGCCAGCCTTATTTTAATTGCAGGAAAAGACCACAGAAACATTATTTTTTACGACAAAATTCTGCTATTTATAAAAATGGATCAAAAGCTCTGCAATAAGAATGTTCTGTTTCACAGCGTTCGTGGCTATTATTTTAAAAAACATCTCTCCCTCTTCTGACACTATTTAAACCCAATTTGAGTCCAAAAAGCCACTGGGCCGATTTTGCATCAGAGCTGAAATATGAGGGCTCGAGTCCAACATTATTATGGCCCAGAATCAAACCCTCCACCCAATGCAAGCCCTTCAGTGGGAAACAGCAGACAACATAGTGAAGCCATGGCAGTGTTTAGCATCCAGAATGCAAGACTTGGAACGGGCGCTTCACTGGTGCTTCATCACAGGGAAGAAGAAATAATGATGTTCCAAATGCCTTTTAACAGGAGATACTCAGATAAATTAATAAAAAATGGGCAATTAAGTACATGTGCTGTTCCTCTGTTTAGCATTCTTTGGGTCTGTGCATGTGCTGGGCGGAACATCGCTCATGATTCATGTTATTAAGTAGACGTGTGGGAGGGCAGCGCCGTTAACATGAAGAAGATTTGGTAATGGGATCCAAGAAGGAACTTTAGGGGCATATATATAAAAACAAAACCGAAACAGTTAATACGCATGCTATGTAATGCATTCTGATAATCAGCAAAAGCTAAACAAAAACAAAAGAAAACGTGCACGCCCTTCTACTGCTGTTCCTCCTGCAGATGACTTTGAAGTAAAATCCAGAGCTTACATGACAGGAGAGAGCGGATTGTAAGAAAAATGTAAGTAAAATACATATACATAGTGTTAAAGGGATAAAGAATCATATTAAACTAAGCCATGGGGTGAATAAGTAAAAAGATTGTTGAAAAACAGCAAAAGTGGAATTACCATGCTGTGGGCTTGAAGGCTAACTGTGGTTCAAGGTTGTAAAACAAACCACAGTGGGATCTGGTTCAGGCTCAGGGCCCAATGGTAGGAATGTGGGAGCTGTGGGCTGAAGCCGCCTGCCCAGGATCCTTTGGGGCAGGGTGCACTGTGGCCCATGGCTTTGAACGGTCTCTCACCTTCCTCTCTGAACCTCTATGCACAGATTTCCAATCCCCATCCCTGGCCCAGAGCCAGAGGGGCAGGAAGCACCGGGGTAATACCAAGCGTCACTGGCTTCTGGATCTCGTCACTCTGAAACCCGCAATGTGAACCCTCAACCCCAGACCTGTGTTTAACTCCATTTCTCCAACAATCACATGCAATACATGTCTACTTACATGTTCAACTGAGGCAGGTTTATATGTAAATAGGAATATGGGTGTGTGTGTTGAGAGAGATGGGGCCCTGCTTCTGCTCTCCTGATAAAACATACATACTGAGTAGAAATTTCACTGAGATCTCAACTTTAATTCAGCAAAGTCAAGCTAAATTAGTCCTGTAAACAGATGTTCTATATTTCACGAGTATTCTGAATTTTGAGGAGACCCCAACTACTGTATATTTGAAGTGAAAGAACACACGCTACGTGAAACAGAAACAGCCGAGTGTCATTTCACTCGGCCTCAACCGCTCTTTCAAACGCTACACTAACATCCAGGAGGCAAACAGTTGTTCTGACGCTAGCGTAAATAGCACAACTCTTCCACGAATCACAAAAAAAGAAAGTGCTCAATTGAGGTTTCGATCGTCTTTTTGAATGCCTCCAAATGTTATTGGTCAAACACCATTAGCACCCAGCAGCTCCCCCGTGGTATTTCTGCTGTGGACAAGCCAGAGCTGCCGAGCTTCTCGACCAGCTTGCCGTGACTCCCAGAGGCTTAAAGCGGAGTCCCACTGGGCCTGTGTGCGCGCCAAGGGGGAATTCATAAGCATTATGATTCATGAAACCAGCAATTACTTAGTAAGCTAAGCGCCCCTGCCTACGGTGGTCTGCTCTGAATTGCCAGAAATTCGGCAACTTCTGAGGTGTGGATTTATGACCCCAGTCAAGTCCAATTGCCGTTAATTTGCATCTACCAATTATAGTAATTAAGGCTCCGAATTAGAATGCCGAGTAGCTCTTGGAGTAAGAGGGGAAAATGATGTTGTGGAATAAGGCAAGTCAGCAGAATCTAAGACGCAGTCGCTTAGGGACTTTAATGATGCTGCTACTAAAATGATTTTTGATGACTGGAGCTTTTTCAAAAGAAGTCAAACAGTCACAAAAAAAAACCCAAAAACAAAATATCCAAGACGACAAAACTAAAACAATGCCCCAAATTTGTCACACTTGGCACTAACAAAGTACTCACTTTTAAGCCAAGCGCAACAAATCCGATCTTTACTTGATTGATTTTTTTTCTCACTGGCACAATACACAATACAGAAATTGCCGCTTTCCTGAATTGTATATTGGCTTTGATGTGCTGACAAATTCCCATGAAAAAACTCAATCTATTCTTTCTTTTTTTTTTTCACCCCAGCAGCATTACTCATCTCCACTGCTGCTCCCAACAGAAGCATGTTATTCATTACGTTGATTGCACTTTAAAGACACTCATACTCGACCAATTATATCATATTTACACAAGATCTTAGAAGGAAACTATTACTTCTATATACAACACAAGCAGGGCTTAGCTCGAGCTCATACCACCCTCATGACAGCTGTACATGATGGCAAGAAGTTAAGAGAACGCACTACTGAAGACGGCCCTCTGTTTACAATGACATGGTGTACACCAAAAGGCAGTGTTTGCACTTTGATTTCAACATATCATAATTACAGAAGTCATTTATCTCCCATGCAGTTTACATATCAGAGAAATTATATTGTTATAAACAGTCTGTGTTAGACGTAAAGTCACTGGGCAACATGTGCTCTCCATGATGGCCTGTTAAACATGACAGTCTGGCCGGTGTAATTTATAGGCTCATTGTGATCGTAATTCAGAATCGGATTCCTGCATCAGTACTCCATGTTGCAAAAAAACAAAACAAAAGTCATGGTTGAAGACTGAACAGACTGAATTTCATTTCATAGACACACACGCCAGTGGCGACCCAAATTAAACTGCTAATGTTTTGTTATATTCTAAGATTTATTATACAGTTCAAATAGTTTGCTGCGGTGGATACTGACTCATTTATTAACACATTATATCAAAAGTATTATTAAAGTCATACTTGTTACAATTCCTTGGCTGCACATCAATCAGAAATTTGACGCACATCCAAACTTTCACTCTAAAGTACTCTGCAGTTTGTCCTGGCTAATAGCACTGCGAGGGCCATTTATTGAAATGCACAGATGTCGTCCTCAACCCCACTGCTCCTGTTCTGCTTCGCCTTAGTCATGGGTGCGCACACACCCACACAGACACATAGCTTGACTGGTCTGTTTAGCTTTAACTCGAGCTCCTCTGCTGCTTCTGCTGCTCGCTCCGAGCACGGAGCATTCCTGGGTAACAGGGACAGTAATTCAGTGACTTTCTAAGGGCAACGACTTCTCATCGGATTCCTTCATCCAGTAGGTACATCTGCAAAGGATCTACATGAAAATACACCCAGGATCTTCATTTGAAGTGACCTGAAGTTGGGGTTCCTGCTGAAAGTTGCAGTCCAGTGTGTGTGTGTGTGTGTATACATTAGTCCATCTTAGCTCTTCTGCAGCATTACATCCTTGAAGCTGCTGAGAATAAGTGTG
Source organism: Apistogramma diplotaenia (assembly GCA_015052665.1). Lineage (NCBI taxonomy): Eukaryota > Metazoa > Chordata > Actinopteri > Cichliformes > Cichlidae > Apistogramma > Apistogramma diplotaenia. The sequence goes on along the minus strand of VOQJ01012135.1, from coordinate 7,712 downwards.
TGTATGTGCGTGTCTGTGTGTCACAAGGAGACAAAGCTACAATTTTTCCCACAAATCTGAATGGGCCAGTGCTTGTGAAATCACTTCCTCTGTTAGCAGTAACAGATTTGATATGCTTCCTCTCTGCTCTGAAAATGGACATAATAGTGCTTTTATAAACCATGTCAGGCTGAGTTTCAGCAGTGGGTCCCTAATGCAGAGGTGTGAAGGGAATGCCTTGCTGACTTCCTCAGACCTCAGATTGAAACCAGACTTGTGTCCCCACCAAGCAATTTCAGAGTGACGCAATCCCACCACCATTTTAATTTGAGAGGCCTTATCTTTAATTAATCGCACGAAATAGATTATTCAGAACTGGCTGCAGTAGGGAACATGGCAGGGGTGGTTAAAAATCTGGCTTGCACTCATGTGCAGTCTTTTTGATCACGTTAAAGTAGAACAGGCCCATACCTCGATGCTACTTTTACACTAATTAATGGAAAATAATTATTTGGGAGGACGACGATTCCGGATCCAAAGCCTGCTCCGGGTCTCTGGCAAGACAGTGTGTCCACTGGTCTGACTGACAAAGCCTGAAGTGTGTCAAAGCCCTTTGATGTACAGCGTCAGGGATTTAGGATCACGAGGACCGAAGCCAGTGCAGTGGTAAGCTGATCCTGTTGTCTCCAAATACGTGAGGCAGAGATGCACATAGAGTGGAAATGCTTCAAGACCATGACCGCTGCACATGTCACCAAGACAGACAAGAAGAAGCAGAACACCAAGGAGTCTCTGACAAAACTGTGCAAACATTATGCAACACAGTGTTCAGACACATGAGGCACGTTCACCGTATATTCCCCTCCGTGATGAGCATCTCAAATCGAAATTTACTCCTGCACATAAACTGTTCAATTCGTGCTTCGGAAAGAAGAGTGTTTTATGGAGCTGTAAAATTAGGCTCATTTTATGGATCCAACAGCATGAACCACTACTGTTTTTTTCCACTTGATATTGATGAAGTGCTTCAGTACTGCCAAGCTGGTTCGCATTAGTGCAGACGCAGGCGTGTTGTGTGTATTTTTGAAGATGCTCATTTTTATCTGTGAAAATGAGTCTCTTTGGCAGAGCACTTTGAAGTTGATTACACTGTGTTTACAGCAATTATTGAATTCTGACAAATGTTTAAAGCAGCCAGATTACATATCAAGGCCCGATCCTTCTTCGGACAAAGAGCAAAAACTTTCCTAAACAAAGTCAGGGAAATGATGGCCATATTTGATTAGGTTAACGTATGCTACAGGTTAAGCAGACAGGCTGAACAAACATGTAATTGGATAACTAAAACAGTAGGTCCTTCTCACTGACGTTTGCCTCGACCTTAAACAACATTTTGTTCTAATTCAAATTTCTTTCCAGCAAACAAAAGGCAGAATGAAACAAAATACAACAACTTGCTGCTGGAAGCCCCACACATAATGGAATTAAAAACGTATGTCTAAATCACGAGCTTAAAGGAGAGACAGGTCGGACTTTGAGAATATGAGAGCAGCTTAAAAGCCTCTGGTGCTGCCCAGGACTGCAACATTGCGACTGCTTTCTCGTGAGATAGTATCCAAAATACTTTTATGTCAGCAAGGAAAAACAGCATAAAATAATTACAATAATCTGGGGCACACATGCTTCCTACATCAGCTAATTCTTCCTCCTCTGTGAATGACTGTGAAGCCAATGTTTATAATTCTGAAGCGGATCTCAAATTCATCCAGACCTCCAAGTGTATTTATACAAAGTGACATTTCGATATGGGAGATTTCCCCTTTTCTCTCTCTAACCGAGGAAATCTCACGAGGGGAGTCGACTCCTGCACTTCTGAAGCACTCGTCAAAGTAGGGAAAAGTCAAGGTGTTACTAGGATAAGTGCTGCTGGAACCCAGCGTCTATCTAACACAGTGCTGAAACAGCATCTCGCAAACCAGAATAAGGGCTGCACTCAATCGCTCACATCTAAACCCGTCATATTTTACAAGTGCAAAGACGGTGTTCTCTAAGAATCAGCGGGAGACGAGTTGTTTGTGTGCTGGCAGAGCCCTTCGTTCATTTTGTGTTTGTACAATGTGACAAACACAAAATGGGGAGATGACAGCAACTGAAAAGATGGAGAAGAAACAGGGAACTATTGTGTGAGACACAGACCCAGTAGAAATATTTAACTATTAATTAACTAAAAATAAAAAAGCCTCCAACCAGCACCTGCAACACCTCATCTCTATTCAGTCTTTCAGCGCTTGCTCTCCCACTGAAGTCATTTTTGGCTTTAAAAACATCCTTCACTCTCCCCTCCTCTAATAACGTATCCCTTTCTTGTCCCCTCTCCTCTCATGCCAGTCTGTGTTTTGGTACAGTGACTCCAGAACAGTGAGGAGGAAGAGCCCCTGCAGGCCAGGCTCCTCACAAACCACAACTCTAGACAGGCAGTGCTGTGAAAATATGGCATTCAGACAACACAGTGCCAAAGCTTCTGACCGCCATGTCGACATCCTAAACAGCTGCAGGCACTGAAAACATTTCACGGGAAAAAAAAAACAAAGGGAAAAGAAACAAATAGAAATAATATTTTTAAAAAAAGAAGCGGGGGGGAGGGGGGATTAAAATCAAAAACATGCAAAGTAGGTCTTCAGCAGTCTCTGCATCAAGCTGGACTGGGTTGTTTTTAAAAAATGAGGAATGGAGAGATGAAAAAGATTTGATGCTAACATAACAACCCCCCTGATGGATATATGCCCCCTGTGGAAATCTGAAAAACATATTGGGCAAAAAGCACGCTGTGCAGTGAGAGGCTGCAGGGAGAGAAAGAAATACTGAGTGAGGGATGTTTGAAGGAAGGAAGGAAGGAAGGAGTGGAACAAGTAGTGCTTCTGTTCAGCAGAAAATCTGTACAGAAAACAGTCCAGGTGTAAAGAATTAGAGGAGATGGCACATCAAACGGGTTCACTGTGCCTCTTTCCTGTCGCCCTGGTGGCAGGAAATGCTCTAAAGCATCCTGTGAGCTGACCAGAGAAAGACAGACAACAGGGAGCAACAAGGAGCCCAAGTAAAGTGGAAAGTGAGGAACAGATGAGGGCAAATGTAGAAAATGTTCAACAACATCCTGAAGAGAAGAGGGACATTAGTAGAGAGAAGCACATGGGAAGAAATAAGGAGGAGGAGGAGGAGGATGAAGAGGAGGAGGATATAGGGAATTTTGTCACAAGAAGAGCGCAAAGAAGAAAGGAGAGACTAAGGAGAAGGAGTGAGGAGAAATTAGGAAAAGCTCCAAAACAAACTGTGAGATGATTTGGCATTTGGACTGGATGTTTTTGTGTTTGAACTATGTGGCCATTTAACTAACTGGAAGGATCTGGCACAGTGTAGTTCCTGAAATGATAACATGTCCACTTGGAGAAATATGGTAATGAAGGGAGGACAAAGAATTACTTAAGGGCAGAAAACGTGAATTCATGGCAAAAAAACTATAGTGGACAATTAGAATAAAGGATTTGTTTGGGCAAAATAATACATGTTTGAATACTTCACATCCTGGAAGCTACTGTAAAAACTGAAACCTGAAATAAAGTTCTACGGACACACCAACACAGAGAAGATGTTTGTCTATAGCTGGAAATTTGGATGATTTGCCTAATTTGCAAATGTTCACTTATTTGTATGTTTTTCAAGTTCGAGCTTTATATTCCTCTGCACAGGCATGTGAACCTCTGGTCTCACTGCGCTGCCTATCTGACATGTGCCTCTCAGCTGGATATCGCACTCATGCTTCAAATCAGTCCTCTGCTGCTTAAAAACTAATTTGTGGCTTTTAAAAACTAACAATATCACCCAATTACTGACTGTACATAATGTGAGGCCGGGGGAAAAAAAGACCACATTATTAAAATTCCTGCTTAGATTTAAGAAGAGCAGATGGAATAAAATCAAGGGAGGACAAGATTGTTTTAAACACGGGCTCATCCTCCTTACCGAGGAATGAAGAGAGGCTTTGCCAGCAGCTGGACATTTAATTTCAGCATGAAAATATGGAGCCAAGCATATTTGGTTCAGTTAATAATCTGCCCCGATTGCATGTGCGTAACTGGAGCGGTGTGATGATAAATTGACAGGGGTGGGGTGATGATTGGAGGGCTGTTGTGTGTGTGTGTGTGTGTGTGTGTGGGATAAGTTATAGAGAGAAGAAAGGGGACCACACAGTAAAGTTGTCTACATGGTGGCTTCACGTTTCCCCCAAACCTGCAGCTACAGTAACATGACTGACAGTCTCACACACACACAAAGCTTGATCCCATGAATAAATGCTGAGGCGAGTTAAACCAAATGCACGCAGCACAGTGTCACTTTCTCCATGCCAGCCTTTGGACTCTAATCTACGGTGCCTGATTTCTACAGAGCACAATTCCTGGATGTACACATTCATAATAACTCAATGGCATCTTTAAGTGAAAGGTAAAGACCCGGGATCATGTGCTGGGATTAACACAAAGTGTGGAAATACAAACTACATGAAGGAACTTGAACATACAGAGGTTTAAATCACACTACAGGAGGGTTAGCAAGGATTCTTGCAATGTAAATAACCACAAAAGGACCACAAAACATACTGCATTTGTTTATTTGAAAAGCATATTGGTGTCTTCTGCAACACCGTCTAAAAGCGAAGGGGGTATAGAAGCGTAAAAGCACTAATTAAACACATTACTTTACATTTTATATATATTAAAATAAACTATCCAAGCGGTATGGAGTTAAAAAAAGGAAAAAGCCATGTAAAGAGTGGGAGGAGGAAGACAATTCTAAGCCCACTTTAGTGCCAGCTTCTTGTTCTTTCAAGTCTGGTTGGGCCTCCTGGGGTTGTAATGTGCCTCTTGTTACACAAGCATTAGGCAATTATGCCACTGGTTTCTTATTGGCTTCCCAGAGCCACAGCAGAGCTTGTGGCTTCACACATGGACATTTGAAAGCATCTGCACATTCCTTCTTTCTTGAGGTCGACTTGTTTTTTTTTTCCTGTGTTGTACTTCAATTGCCTCTGCTCTGGTCTGATGTTCCACTCTGTAGCCTATTGATAACTCTGCTCTCTGGTGAGAGATTATTGACCACACACACACACACACACACACACACACACACACACACACACACACACACACACACACACATATACATGGGAGAATCCCCAGAAAAAGCAAATGCATGTAAATGTTTACAGCCAGCTGGGCATATACAGCCCCACAACTGCAGAAACGATTATATGTATGTATTTGTATAACTAAACTGCTGATAACTGTAACTGCACATGTACAGCTTTACACAGGCTTACTCCTATAAAAAAGCTGCTAACTCCTCCTCCACGTGCACTTCCTAAAACCTCCTTGTGTATCTCGACACATGGTTCAAGTTCAGCTATTTCTTTGTTAATTTTATGCAGGAGGAAGAAACTAGACAAAGTGGAGACATACTGAATGTCAATACGGTATTTCTGAATTCCCCTGACAGTCCACCTGGCCCCTGCTACTGCTGCGTGACTGGCCAGTCCGAGTCTCATTGTCATTAAAATGACAGATTCAAACCAACCACGCAGGATGCTAGAACATCAACATGTCATGAGCAGGCAGAAAAGGAACTAAAACACAATTATGCACAAGGCTGAGGTTTGCCTGCACACACACACACGCACGCACGCACACACACACACAAGCACGCACACACACACACACACACACACACACACACACACACACACACACACACACAGTCTGTTTACCTGTCTGTGTCTCCATGTTTCAGCTCCTTCAGTTGATGCCACTGATTCACCAGGTCAGTGAAGTTTAAAGTTTAATGACACAGATTTTTATATTCCATTCAAACCTCTGAATGAATCTAATCCAGATTCTGATTTTGTTTATCTGTGTTGTAAATTTGCATCATAATTAAAATCAAACCCTGCCATGTTTTGTCTGTAATCTGGTTCAGATGTCAGCAATGAAGGTGATGCCATGACTGACAGTGATGAAGGTGAGATGAAGGTTTGAAAATGTGAATGAAAAGAGGGTGGGGGGGGGGGTTGTTAGTACTCAGAGTTCCCGTGTTTATACTGTTTAATACAATTTTGGTTCTTTAAAAATTGAAAAAAAAGTGCTTGGTGTTTCTGTTTTTAAGAATGCTCACAGAGCTGTGCTGACTAGTTTCTTTGATTTTCTGCAGCAGCCTTTCTTATGATGGAGAGACCCTGAGATGCATTGTTGAAATTGCATTTCTTTCTTTTCAGACATCTCTGGGATTAAACTTGTGGTTAAATTTCTTCACAGATAAAAGATAAAACTGGGTTGTAAAAGTTTAAAATATAAAATGTGTTTGACACTCTTGATTAGCATTTTGATTTGCGTCTTTCAATGTAAGGTAAGGTAAGTCCCTAACTGTAAATTATTTAGTAACATATTAATTTATTCTGTCACACACAAACCTGGTTACAGGAATATGTGAATTTAAATGAAACAACAACTTTGAGTGACACTAAATGTCAGAATCCTTGAAGCCCAGGCCGAGGAGGAGGAGTATCAGCAATCCAAGACCCAGACAGAGTTTTCATTTAAAAGCCTGACTCTTTGGCTTGTCTACCCTAAATGGAAAACTCAAAAATCTTTCATCTGTCATTTGTCATCTGTCATCTATCATCCACCTGGCCTTTACACAGAGCCTGTATCTAATTTTCAGAGATTTTTTCATATTTAGTTCAGACAAAATAAATGTAGTGGGTGATTTTAACATTCATGTAGATGCTGACAATGACATACGTCAGCACTGCATGTAAATGACCCACCCACCACTTTCATCACACTCTAGGACCCCATTTAAACAAGAATGATCCAGTGGAAACTGTTGTTTTACAGTTTTCATTTGTTGTACAACTATGTTCTTGCGTTTGTGCAATATATATACAATTAGAAACATTCTGTCTCTGAAAAGCAAAAACAACAGTCACCTCAAGGCACTTGATATTGTAAGTTAAAGACCCTACAATAACTACAGAGGAATATGGCCCTCAATGACCAGGCATTTGCAACAGTGGGAAGGAAAAACTCCTTAGCAGCTTTGGCCTATTGCAGCGTAATTAAGGGATGGTTCAGGGTCACCTGATCCAGCCCTAGTCATCTGCTGTGACCAGTTGGGGCTGAGGAGAGATAGACAGGACAAATGACACACTGTGGAAAAGAGCCAGAGATTAATAATAAGTAATGATTAAATGCAGAGTGTGGTATGAAGTGAAAAGAGTTGAATGAAAAGAAACACCCGACAGCAGCCCAGGTGTATTGCAGCACAACTGAGGGAGGGTTCAGGGTCACCTGATCCAGTCCTAACTATAAGCTTTATCAAAAAGGAAAGTTTTAAGCCTAATCTTGAAAGTAGAGAGGGTGTCTGTCTCCCGAATCCAAACTGGGAGCTGGTTCCACAGAAGAGGGGCCTGAATGCTGAAGGCTCTGCCTCCCATTCTACTCTTAAGTATCCTAGCAACCACAAGGAAGCCAGCAGTCTGAGAACGAAGTGCTCTACTGGGGTGATATGGTACTATGAGGTCTTTAAGATAAGATGGGGCCTGATTATTCAAGACCTTGTATGTGAGGAGAAGAATTTTAAATTCTGTTCTAGATTTAACAGGGAGCCACAAGTGCCACAATGTAGGT
>VOQJ01012134.1:11716-21921 GCA_015052665.1 Apistogramma diplotaenia | reverse complement strand
TCCATAATTACCTTTGAGTGGTCTGAGGGGGAACTCGACTCTCGTGCCTCCTTTAGCCTCTGTTTTCAGGCTTTAGAATAAATCTCCATGATGGGAGATGAGCAGGTAGTACAAACAGTGAAGTCCACAGGAGGTGCAGTGGGTGGAGCAGTGGGCTCCAGGACATTGACTTCAGAGAGCGAGCTTTCTGCTGTTGCAAAAGTCAGCAAGTCTGATTTTAATTTGACCTTCGATTAAAGGAAAATAAATAAAAGTTGTAATCTGGTGTGAGGACAGAGCCAGAACAGATGAGAACTGTTCCTGGAACTTTTTTCCATCCATGTAGTTGGTTCATGAAAGAAATCAAGTGTTAGTTGATGAACATTTTCCATGTATGCGTACGGTACACTTTAAAAAAAATTCAGATCACCACGTGCCTCCTCTGGCACCATCAGGCACGCTGATGCACTGCAAAGCCGTTTGCTCACCTCCGAGTGCTGAGCTTCACCTCCAATGAAAAGGCAGCTTGTGACTCGTGTTTGGATTAAAAACCCGTCCTGGAAACGCTCGCGAAGCAAAAAGCACCGCCGGCCCAGAGTGTTTGCAGCTCGGGCCGGCGGGATGGCGTTTGGGACGACAATGAGATTTTTGTTTCCACTTTAATAATCACACTTTGATAAGTGCACGGTGTTTCCACACGCAGTCAGAATTTACAGAACTGTTCATTCATTTTGTGGCAGCATTTAATTTTAGAGACTTTGGATACTTGCTGTTAAAGACCCTTTTTTTTTTTTACTCTAGATGCTCCTCCTCTTGCAACCCCAAAGGACATTTCTGCCTGCGGCTGGAATTGAACCAGCGAATGTTTGTGCCATGTAACTGTGGCCACCTTTTTATCTTGTGGCTTCTGTTTGCACTTTAAAAAGAGGGAACAAACTGACGGGAAAAATCCATCTGAGGAGCCGTAAGTTCAGGGTTTGTGTGTGTGTGTGTGTGTGTGTGTGTGTGTGTGTACAGTACACAGGAGTGACATAGGATGTATGTTGTGCAGCACATGTACACGTGTTTGTGCATGAGAGGAAAATATAAAAGGAACGATGGTGAGAGTGAGGAGGGTGGAGGAAGAGGAAATTCTCCAGCCCCTGCCCCTCTGATTGTGCTGTAAGGGGGTCCAGCCCAGCCCTGTGGGACTATATGCTCATTCCAAAGGACTCAGGGGAAGGAAATCAGCCACCACTTTATAACCCCTCTCCCCTCTCCCCCCTCCCTGCAGCGCTGTATAGCATACCACAGACTCGGTCAGATAGCAGCCGGCGTTCCATACTCTTCATCATCTCCTCATTCTGATTAACCCCCATCCCTGCTGCCCTCTCATCATCTTAATGATTGACATGAGCAGTTGTTGCACCCCTCACTCTATTACTCATCATCTGCGCAGATGTCTTCTCTCCAGTATCTTCTGTCTCCTCCTCGTCCATCCCTCCTCATCACTCTGCTGCTTCTTCCCTCCTCTCCCGCCCTCCCTCCACCAGGAACATTTCTGCTCTGTTTATTCTCCAAAGCTCCAACTTCCTAACAAGGTAAAGCCCAGCCTGAGCGCTCCGGGCTCCTCACTTTCACACCCAATATGGAAGTCCTGCTTCTTCCCATGTGGCCCGGGAGTGTTGTTTTCCTGGGGACGGTGCTGGACATCATCCCAGTGGACGGGCACGTGGCTTTTCCGCTTATCGAGCGAAGCGTGTTTGGTTTTCACACGTATGGGAACATTCCACGCAACTTGTGTCACGGCTCGTCACAGAAATGCTCATCATGAAACATGAGTCTAAGGAGCATTAAAGGGAGCCTGTTATAAATCGCTTTAGTTCTTTTGGTCATTTTAGTTTCTCGTTTGTGCCTTTTTGTGGTTTGTCTTGTTTTCACCCTTTACAACCATGGCTTTAGGCCACACCTTCTGTTTGGATGGGGCAGCCAATCAGGCTGGTTTAAATGGAGGTGAAAGTGAGCTAAAATATTGTGTGTCTGACAGAAGATGAACTGAGGGGCCACACCACGGCCCAGTGCAATGAAAAGAAGGATATTTTGCTCAAGAATGAAGAAGGATGAAAACATGGAGTTGTAATTGAGCATAATTGGTCATTTTTTTAATTGTAAGATATATATAACCTGTCATAATCTGCTGGCTTACCCAGCTCCACACTTTGTCAGACCCTACAGTACTCAACATTGACCTTATAAGGTCAGATCCCACCAGCACTGCATTGGCTTTAAGGGAGTGAAGCTAGAATGACTTGTTTCAGTCAGGACCAGGAGAAGTTTACATAAAGAACACGTTACGACTGCTGATTATGGAGAGATGCGCTCTAAACTGTTTTTCTACCAATAATTAGCCAACTCCTAGTTTGAGCTATTCATCAAATATTTACTGCTGGTTCATTCCTCCTTACTTTCTTACTGTGGCTTTGGGAACAGCGCCTGAGCCAGTTAGAAGCCATAATGGATGCTCCCAGTTGCACAGCATGAGTTGTTTTTTTTAATCCAGTGAGTTTGTCATGAAGTTATACACGAGTCGATTTTTCCGAACTCTGAGGGTTCCCATCTGCTATACGCAGCCCTAAAAGGTGATGCTGAAAAACGCCTGATGTGATGAAGATGATTGCGGGGCCTCAGGGTGATGCTGTTTTGAACTTTCAGTCTCAACATTTAAGCCGGCCGAGCGGTCGACTCACAGAGCACGAATATCTGCGATTCCATAACACATAAATAATAGAAAACTATAACACGCTGTGATTCAGGACTGTAAGCAAACTAGAAACACAACTAAGGAACTCAACAACAAACAGACTTCAACTACAAAAACATAAACCACTTAAAACCCAGGACCATGATGCATCATTGTACAGGCAGTTTCCTGTGTGGTTCAGACACCAAAAAACAAGAAAATAATCATTTATAACTATTTTGATTATGATAAATGCTATGATAAATGATGTCAACTTTACAAGCTCCTGTGTGGATTAAGAAAACTGTCTTTGAGGGGAGTCGATGGTCTTTTGACTGAATGTGTTTAATTTTTATTTATTTTGCCGTCCTGAGTGGATCTCGGTGCTCCCTGGCAGATTATGAGTCGCGCTGTAGAAACAAACCCTTTCAGTTTGACTCTGGGAACTTTCTGTGTGCATCCCCGTAGGTTTTCACGGTGCCTCCCACATTTGAAGGCCTCTAATTAAGGAGTCAAAAAGCCCCCCCATGTGCAAATATAGTCCAGCAAGCACTTAAATAGAAACTAAATGCTGCTCTATGATGTAATTACACTTTTGGGTCTTAAAAGGAAGCTTCTCACTTTCTCTGGTTTCACTTTGTTGACCTGCTCTTTGTCCAGCAGTGAATAGATATTTTATCTTCGTCATCCTACAGCTCACATTTAGCACCTGATGCTACAATGTTACCAGTGACACATCGGTCCAGTAAAGCTTAAGTGCACGTGCGTTAAATTTAACCCTCAATCGATGTCAGAAATCAGATGGTACAGTATCTTCTCCTTAATGTGTGATCATCTCATCAAAACATTAAAGTTTTTTTTTCTTTCTCACCTGCTTTTTGCACAACTTTTTGCACCATAAATATTTTATATTTGTTCCATTTATGAGTGAGAACAAAAGTAAACAAAAAACAAGTCTCACTTCTGGGTGTGTGAAACAAAAAACGTGTTTGACCAGGAGGGAAACTGTTTCCCTGCGCACACACTCAGCCACACCAACACCGCTGACATCATGCTGTGATGTCCAGATAAGTGAGGTCACCATGTAACACGGGAGCAGATGGGAAGATTATTTGCATGTATTTTCATGTGCTTACATGTAATTTACACATTGGAAACTGGATATTTAAATAAAAAGCAGGTGACTGCTAACACAGAACCATTTTATAACCAAATGAGTTGAAAGTGAAAAGAACTCCCTAAAAGGGACGCCTGCAGTTAATTTATTTAATACATTGTTTCTCAAACTCTTTTTTTCCAACTTGTAGAGTGACAGAATGTTTTATTCAGCATTAAAGGCATTTTATGTACAAACTGTCAATTGTCAGTATGACATTATTTTATGAGGTTTCAGTGGAAGCAGAATTAGGTTCATTTTGTTGCTAAGCCTAGTCTGTAATAGTAAATTGCAGAAACACTTAAGTAACACAAGCTTAAAGATAGACTGTGACACTTAATGCAACACCTGGTGGCTCAAGGTGGTTCCCCCAGAAGGAACTGGGGGTTTGCAGGGGAGAAGAACCTCTGGAATATTCCAACATGACTTTGGATTAGCAGAAAATGATGGATGAGAGTCTGTGCCCCACCTGCAGTTGCTCCATGCTGCAACAGTTTTACAATCACTGCTTTAATGCAGTAATTTGGGACTAACTGGAGAATATTTGTTGGTGGAAATGGTGGCATCTGTCCATCACTGTGCTGTCCTACCTTCACTAGCAGTGTTTATATTTGAGCCATGTTAGCTGGGCTTCCCTGGTGTATATACTGTACTGTAGGGGGAACTGCATACCAAAGGTTTCACAAGCAGTTCGTTCCTACCTAAAACTGTTAGCAGTCTAATTTCATTTGCTCAAACTTAGCTGCTGCACTGTTTGTGTGTTCTCCCAGTACCAAGTGTGCAGGCATAATCTACCTGCTGGCAAGCATAAACACACTGTGTGTGTGTGTGTGTGTCCGTGTGTGTGTTAACCTCAACCAGAAACACTCGTTCTTCCTCCAGTCTCTCCTCCTCCCTCTTGTGTTTTTATGTTTTACAGTACAGATTTGTTTAAGCTTCTGCACAAGTGCAAAACCATTCGCTGAAGGTGAACTTGCCAAGATGTGTCTTTGCATCATTTCCACATCAACCTGGGAGAATGTCTCTGTATGTGAGCCTGCTGCTTCACTGCAGTGCAACATTAACTTGTTTTTTAGGGAGGTCAGCTTATTGGAAGGAGGCGTGTGCACACAAGACTGCGTAGTTTTAGGGATATCCTGTATGATTCATCTGCATACATCAGAGAGAACATAGTGTTTAAGAAGCGAGATTAGAGGGAAGTATAGGGTTCAGAAAAGCACCGGACAGCCACGATAACCCAGTACAAACACAGTCTGACTCTCAAACAGTCTCAGGACTGGCCACCTCCCAGTTTCATATCAATGACTTGACAACTATTCACAACAGATATTACAGTTGCTTTGAAGAATTTGGCTCGAGACAGGAAGAAAAACTCATTACATAAGGCGTAGAGCCTTCCAGTAAAAGCATACAGCCGTCTCCTTTATTTGGAAAGCCTATGCCTCGGCACACTGAGCTGTGTTTTGGTTTTCTGTCCTTCGAGCAAATCTGACAATTTATGAGCAATTTATGAGCCAGGTGCTCTCCCTCGCTGACCCCTGTTGGTGGACCCAGTGGGAGTCCACAGAGAGGACAGAAGGGAAGCTGTGAAAACTGTGCAGAAAGTCTGTAGTTAAACAGCTCCTTTAATCTCCTTTAAGATTTTCAAGATCAGCTTTAAGCCTATGCACTGGTGCCTGCTCGGGGAGAGTGGAGCCAAGGTTATATTTTGTAACTGTTTTAAACTTCACTAACTTTCATTACTTGTTGTCTGGTAGTAATGAGGAGGCTAATATTTTCCAGCTGCAGCTCGAGAAAACGAGAACTTTTTGCTTCCCGAAGACAGTCGTGTGGTCAGTGCTGGAATCAGACGCTGGAGGGTAGCCCGCTGTGTGCATGCACAGACGGACGGACAGCTGAGATATCCTGAATCATTCATTCACCGAAAGCTGTTTAGTCTGTGCAGACATCGAGCGCTGCAGCTGAAAGGACTCAAACAGTGGTTTCTTTGTGTGTGGCTGAGTTTGTTTTGATGCACATCTGTAGATTTCAAGATGTTTCAGTGAGAAGACTGAAGATTTAACCTGAAAAAAATTCATTTAACCAATGACAGACACGAGATCTCGTTCTGTGTGTTAGCACTGAGTTAAGCCTTTGCTGGGAGTGAGAGCTGCTGGGCAGTATCAGCCAGCTAACAGTAGATGGTGTTTGACTCTGACCACAGTACAAACACTGTGGAATTTGAATATACCTCTTGCTTTCTCACGCCTGCTCGACAACTGCTCAGCATCATCATTCATAGTGCAGCACATTTCTCCATAATGTGCAGAGCGTGAAGTTAATTTTTCTCTCTCTTTCTCTGTTTTCTCCAGTGTGCCGAATAGCATGCCACAAGAAATGTGAAGTCAAGGTAAGACCCATAAAGAATTTGCACATATAAAAACACAAAAAAGGAACATCATATTTGAAGATATTTGCATACAGTGTTTACTGCATCAGAATATTGACTTGCACATTGAGGGATGTGAGAAGGGCTGACTGTTCCCCATCTATTCAGAGCTGTGCACTCTTTAAGATGTGCGGATGTGCACATATACATGCAGATGTTGACATAGGTGGGGTTTTAGGGAGTTTACGTTCTGCAAAAGAATCTTAAGAATGTCTAAACAAGTACTCTTTGTACCAGAATATGTTTATATTGGATGAGCTCTTGCGTCTTGGAGATCGCCCCGCGTTCTAAAAATAAAAGACCTCTTGATGGAGCCGGAGCTTGATTCTTCTTGTTGTGCAGAGGCAAGAAAATGGGAGGGAAAACCAGGAGAGTTTGTGCTGGATTATCAGAAAGGTTCAGCATTCGTTTAGGGCTTAAGGCAGGATTTTGACACATGCAGCACATACCTAAACACACACACCCCTCATCTGGTATCCATTAGTTGAAATGGGTGCTAGCTGCCAGCGTTGCCCTCTCTGTTTTACACACAGGAAATGCCAGGGGTGCAGGGCAGACGGGCCACGCTGAATGTGAGGCGGGGGGCTTTGGTGAACCGTGTGAGGGGAAGGTCTCCAGTGGAAAGTTATTAAAGAAAATGGCTGAAATGATAAGCTCTGCGTCCTGGCTCATTGGTCATTGCGTTTCAGAATTACAAGTATTTTTTAGGAAGGTTCCAAGAATCACCAAAACCACGAGGAGAGCAGGTGCAAGGCTTCAGGTTTCTTTGCACGGGTTTACAGTTTGAGACTTTCCCTGTTCAGTGAAAATTGAGCCTTTTATCAGTTTTTAATCTCATATTGAATTGAGATCATCATCACTCACAGAAACCCTTTTTTGGATCTTTTAAAATCTGAATTTCCTGGCAGTGCTGCTGTTCTGAGAAAAATTCTCACTCCTGCAGCTGCTTCGTGCTCATTGAGCAACATCTCCACTGTAGGCGATCCTGGCTAATATCCCTTACGCCTCTGTCATTACTAATAGACTGCTTTGCTCAAGAAACCTATTAGGTCTTAAATGTCATGTTGCTGTGCTACTTCTTTTTTCTACAGCGTGCTTCTATGTGATATCTGTTCCACTGCTGGGGAATATTTTGTTGGGGAAAACAGGTGTGTGTAGCTAGATGTGGCAATTTAAGGGATTGTTATTATTCTAACGATGAACTCTCACAAACTCGAACTTCTTCCGTGAGCTTAAACAAGTAATTTACTACAAAACTGTCCAGCTTTTCTGCTTGTGGTGTATTGCCAGCAATCATTACAGCTATGTAAACAAACTCGATTGTGTTTTTTAATTTAGATTTTCTCCTTATAGCCACTCATTTCCAATAATAACTAACTCTGTTAGTGATCTGTGCTTTGTATAGATCTCTTGTGAGATTTTGCTTTATTGGAAACATTAGTCGGTTCCTCTCGTGTGAAGATGTTTCTCAAAATGTGGAAGTGCTACAAGATGGAGCAAAAACCAGAAGAAGAATAACATTAAACTCTGATGTGGATTCACATCTGTAGGTCAGGGATGAGCTCTCTGACTTCCCTCAAAGTATATCCTTTAGATCCGATGTAATTTAAATGGGTCTTATTGAGGGGAATCATGTTGCTGAAATGTGCAGAAATCATGTATTTTTTTTGCCTCTGTTTTTCCCACAACTCGTGCAATTTTTCAAGTGTGATGAATGGTCGTGCACAGTACATGATAACGCTTGAATTTCAGGAAGCCAGAGGTCGAATTTGTTGGAGAAGCCCAGCAAACTGCCAATGTCTATATATACAAACCTGCAACTTTCCATCTCCAAAAATCACAGCAGCATTTCCTTTTCTAAACATTTCAGCTAAAAATGTCAAGGCTTTGGCAGGAAGCAATTTGCTAAAAAGCCCGAGATGAAACACAAGGGAGTGACCGCGACAGGGTCAAGCACGATAACTATCGGCACTCAGCCGGGCCTGCAAGACCACTTTTTGTGACTGATTTATTTTGAAAACCAGCTAAAGCTCTTTTCTCTGACCTGTCAGCCATATATGATCTGAAATGTTAGGAATCTGAGCGCTTGATAATAACTCAAAGGTAGGACAGTTCCCGTAAGTACACACTGCAGTTATAAATCTCCATCTGGAGATGAGAATAATATGTGGCCCGTATTTAACCTGGCAGCAGCAAACAAATGGTCACAAATTGCGTCCCCACCTTCATGCGTGTTTACTCACAACTGGATGTAAAAATTTTGTTAAATCTTGTCAGTAAAATTTCACTTCTCGGTGTTGACAGGAAGGAGCCAAAAATAGCACCTTGAATCACCCTGGGAGTGAAGATGAGGTGGATTTCAAAGTGCACCAAAGCCATGGCTTGTATGCCATGGAAGCTCCCACTCTGCCTAGCAATTCAATAGGAAGATGAGTAAATTCAGACTTCTGTTCTAGTCTATAGTATTATTTATTTCTCCCATCTACATCCGTTGTCAGTCCAGAGTGTTGTATCAAGAGAAAGCTGTGCTGGAAACAGTTCAGCACACCGTCTTTCCAAAAATAGCTGTTGCTCATGGGGGCTATTTTCAGCTGGGGATGAACTGAGGGCTGTGTTGCAGAGGAAATTTAACCTCAGCTTAGAATTATCAAGAAAGTTCAGAGCTGGAAAGGGTCAGTTTCCTGAATCAAAGTAGTTTTTAATATGTTGGCTGGTTTGTCCGGTGTTTTCTCCGCTGGAGATTACTGTACACATTCATGTGAAAGAGGTAGTGTTGGCACCAGATAACCAGCCGCAAGCATGGACCGGTCCAGAGCAACATATTTCTCACAAGAATAAACTGTATCCCTAAACAAATGTGAAGACATTTTGAAAAATGATTGGCTAAAGCCAAGAAGTACAGCTCTTAAAAAAGGATAAGGATAGTAGCCTTATCAGGGCCCAGTCTATATAATTACAATTGTAAATTCAATCAACTTTCCATTTATGCAACACCAGTTCACAATGGTGCTTTGCATTGCAAGATAAACTCAGTAAATTGAGACAAAACCTCAATTTTCAGATGATGTCCTCTGATCAAGGACTTGGGGAAAGTGGCGAGGAAGAACTTCCTTTTGACAGGAAGAGAACCTCCAACAGACCCAGGAACAGCCACCTGCAAGTCTTATAAAAATGCTAGCAATTAGCCCAGAAAGAGGCGTCCACACAGGAAGAGAGCCACTCAACGTGCATCACTTTGTTGCTAACGGTTGGTTGCAAGTGGCATTCAGAGCTGTGGTTGTCTAGGCAACCACCCCCTTATTCATCACTTTAGTTGCTCGACTCAAATTTAATACACGATTAACTCTGGACCTGTGGGTAACTGCTTCGCTTTGGGTGTGATTGTTTTTGAGTCACTTTCTGTGTAGATGCCCCTTAAGGCTGCTTTAGGATAATATCGCTCTACAAAAGTCTATCAAAATCAAGCTAAGAATGTAGTTCCTTCAATGTAAAGTCTCTATATTCATTGATTCAAGTCAGGCAAAGACTCTATCTGAACACTGAACTCTACAGGGTCATGTAGGGGTCAGATGGGCCAGTTGTTCAATGTGCTTTCACATTGAGCAAAACATGCTCAAAGCTGGTTAGTGATGCAGTATATCAACATACTTGAACTAAAATGTTTGGTACTACGAGATCAATTGGGACGTTACGCTCAGTGACACAAAGTGACTCCCTGTATGGAGTTACCTCACTTCGTAGTACAGCAGCAGGACACGTTGGACATAAACTAAAATGTCCACGCCCGTCGTACAGAAGGAAGGCGTTATCAGTGTAGTTGTGCAGCTTTAAATCTATGGTTTTGGTTGTGTGTGTGTGTGTGTGTGTGTGGGGGGGGGGGGGGGGGGTTGTGGCACCTAAAATGGGACTAAGGTGGGGTGCCC
>VOQJ01012133.1:22854-39465 GCA_015052665.1 Apistogramma diplotaenia | reverse complement strand
ATTTAATCATTAGTTATTATTAATCTCTGGCTCTCTTCCACAGCATGTCTTTAGCCCTGTTTCTCTCTCCTCAGCCCCAGCCGGTCGCAGCAGATGACTGCCCCTCCCTGAGCCTGGTTCTGCTGGAAGTTTCTTCCTGTTAAAAGGAGTTTTTCCTGCCCACTGTCACAAAGTGCTTTCTCATAGGGGGTCGTTTTGATTGTTGGGTTTACTCTGTAATTATTGTAGGTTTTTTACCTTACAGTATAAAGCACCTTGAATTTAATTGGCCTATAGTTGTAATCAAAATAAAAATTTGCTTGTTGAGGTGCTGTATCAAAAGGAGAGACTAAAATATGCTTTCATTATATGATGCAGGAGGAAAATTATATTTTTTGAGTAATACAAACCTTAATGGAGTTAGTCTGTAGTTAGTGAGGAGGAATGGATTTTGTTTTCATTCTTTCTTCCATCCCCTCTCATATTGCAACCACACATAGTTGGTCAGGTCTTCTACAAACTTCAATGGAGACTGACAGTGTGTCTTTTTTCTTCTTTCTGCAGACTGACAGGAGCAGCAGTGCGGGTTGCTTGTGAGATGCGAAGTGGGAGACGTCACATCAGGGCTGTGACCTCAGACCTTTCCTTCAGCAGACTGGAGCTGTTAGAGTGCCTCTGGGAGGACGGAAAGCCCGAGTACTGTGAGGTAGGTAATCTCTCTGTGGAGCTTAAAAATAGGGTGTGTTCACACTGTAACACTTAAAGTTATCTTTTAATTGTTACATTCATGATAAGAGCCTTCTTTGGTTAAGCTATTCACATTAAGTCAGTGTACTTTCAGTAAAAGTAAGTCATTTCATAAGATCGTATAACATCTCAGTGTGTGTGAGCATCTAAGCTGTTCATTTGGCAATAAATTGAGGCAATAAAATGAGGATTTGTGAAATGGCTATAGGGACCAATTGTTTTTTTGTAAACCAAATTAAATATGATTTCAATCAGAGCTGACAATGTCAGACAAGAATTTCATGATTAAGACCTTTCCCTGTTGTGTGGAAGGAGTGCATTTGTTGCCCTTTTTACCAATCTCGTAAGGGGAAAACTGCAAATCCAGTCAACAGTCCTTTTGGATGTCTTTTCCAGTTGCTTCAGTTCCAGAAAGCTGGTCTGTTCACAGTTGGAGCTGCAGCCAGACCATGTGCCCAGTTACATTACAGCCTCACTGAAAAACGCCTGCGCAAGGTAAGCATTCCTAAACACAGCCCAGTCTGAGTAGCCATCAGCTAGTCTGCTGGCTTAGCCATACCTAAAGCTAAAACCATACCTTGCAAATCTCCGAATCAAAGCATGCTCAGAAATAATTGGCCATTAGAGCCAGAAAACAAAGAAGCAGCAGTGTCCTTAAAATGTAAGGAAATAATTTGGGTATAAAAGGAGAAACAGCAAGTATTTTCTTTCTTAATATTTTGAGAAAGCTATACCTTCATTTTTCATGTCACACTAAATAAAAATGTGTATTTGTGATAAAACCAGTCTTAAAATTTGAACATTTTTATTTGTATTATGTAGGTTTTTTTTAATTTCACAACCATCAAACAGCTGTATGATTAAAAATTCTGGACTGCATCTTTTCCAGTATTTATACAACTAGATCTTTATAAAGATTGACCACTCAAAGGCTTTCTTTCATGTAGTTTTGATTCACTGTACCAACATGCATAATCAGTCATACATTAAGTCAAAAATCGATGAAAGAGTAACAATAATTTATCTTTAATGTGTAACCTGTTGTGCGTTTGTGTGTCTGCAGGGTAAACAGCAAGTGCTACGGCGGGACAGCGTAGTGCGAGTGGAGCTGGCTGAGCTCAGTGCCGAGCTGGATCTGGACATCCTCAGCCGCCTGGGGAGCCTCAGCAAAGCTTTCAGCTACTGTCCCAATCAGATGGCTTCATCAGGACTCTCACAGGTCAGTGGAACCTCACACACATTAATTCTGTGAAAGAAACTAAAGGCAGCGAAAAATGAAAATTAAAGACCTATATGAGATATAATGAAAGTCATGGACTATCATGGATATATTGATTACAGATTATTACCAAAGGGAACAAAGATGATTAGACCAGAAATGTAATGATCCAGTTCTGAGGTTTTAAATGTTTTAAATGCCCTTTCATGGAATACAGAAAGATTTTTACAACTTATAAAATTAGATAATGAGCAGTCAGGCTGGCTTTAGGCTCCAAAGAGAGAAGATAGAAGCTGTCAGAAAGAGGGCATGTCATGAGGTCAGAGCAACAGAGCCAGATCAGCACATTTTAGAAAGGTGCTTTAGACTTTCTTAAGACCTGATCACACAGAGACCTGCTGTAAAAAAAAAAAATCCCTCACAGTTACTGGACCTGAGGGGTATAATTGAGCTTGAGACTAGTAAAGGCAGTTTGTAATGATAGTAATATGTTGGTAATTGAACCCACTGAGGATCGACCTCCTGAGAGGCAGTTGGAATGTTGTTTCCTTCTGTGTTATAACACAGCCTGATGTGAATGAATAGAAATAACATCTAATATCACCTAAGCTGCTTTTGTTGTGCTGAGTCATGAATTTTCACAGGAGCAACACAATGGGAAACCAAAAATGGTCAAAGCTTTGTGGGAATCACTTTAAAAGTCAATCCTATTGCATCATGTTTTGTGCTGACACAAAAAAAATGAAGAAAATTACCAGTCTTCAGAGCAAAGTAGCACTTCTGCTGTCATTTTAAGCAGACCAGCTCTCTAATGAAGCTTGGCAGTAGGAAGAAAGTGGGACTTTCTGTAGCTCTATGACTGAAATGCTTCCTAAAATACATGTATTTTTAATAAATTTTTCTATTCCTTTCCTCTCAGACGCAGAGCAGCGAGCTCAGCTCCTCCTTCACCCTTCTCTCCCCTCACGCCATCCTCAGACTTCGTTTCCCCATACCCGACCTTCGGCCCCTCCCAAAGCGTCGACCGCCAACCCAGAGGGCAGTGCGGCAGGAGACCTTGGTGTTGGAGATGACTGAGCTCGAGCTGAAGCACCAGGAGGCCCCAGACCTACAGAGTGAGCAGGCTACCCCGGGACAGCCATGGAGCCCCTGCCTCACCCAGCTGCTGGAGGCCTCCTTCACCGACCTACACGGTGGGAACACGCACAAGCAGTTGTTGCTACTCACTGAAGATTCATGAAAGGATGAACCAAAGCTAGCTATACAGTGTACTGACCAATAGGAGGAGACCCTTGTTTTTCTGTGTATATGTAGTTACAGTGTTTATAAGTGTTTGTTATAATGAATGCATTTCTGACATTTTATATTGATGTAAATTATGTTTTTATAGGCTTGGTTAGAGCTTCCTTTGGCTTGATGTTTAGAACACAGGTCAATTTACTGATACCTTGTGTCTCACCAGGGTCATATGAGGGCTGGGAGGGAGGCTCATTCCCTTGTATCAGAGTGAGGAAGAATCGGGACTCTCTGCCCAGGTTAGTCCTTCTACTCATCAGTGGTAAAGTGATGTGCAAAAGCAGTCACAGACTCATAGTCTTGTCTTATGATGCTCATAGAGCTCTTAGAAGAACTTACTCGCCCAGTGACTGAAAAATACTGTCAGACATTATAAATGTGTTTTCAGTTGTGGCTAAAAATTTTAAAAAAAATCACAAGATCTTAAAAATAAACGAAATTAGTATGTCTCCCTTTTTTTTTTTGCTGTGACAAAAGGGCCAAAATAAATATATCATTTCTGATTTTGGGCCAAATGTTTTAACTGTCACTGGAAGTTCTGGAGTCTGGTTCTTTCGATGCTTTTTATATTAATACCAAAGAGACTGAGGATCTGTGACACTGGAGACATCATTGAAGGCAAAGCCCATATTTTCTACAGTTGTTTATCACCGTTGTTTGACTCATGTTGTGATTGTTTTGACTGTTCACACTGCTGAAGCCCGTGCAGAGAAAATAGGATTTTCTTTTTCATTTTTCCTCATCAGATCAGACATGAAAAACTGCACTCTATGCAGCCTTTATCTTTCTCAACTTTTCTCATGTCTCCTTGACCAGGATATCAGTGCGTGTGCGTGGAGGTGTGGCTCAGGGCCCACCAGTGGGTCTGAGTGGTATGAACCCGGGCCTCATCAGAGACCTCGGTGCCGCCTTCTTTGAAAGTCACTGTGAATTCAACGACAAAGCCAGCTCTCCTTTTTCTTCCAACCGCACAATGTTTGAGACTGAGGAGGTGTGCCGACACAGAAAAACGTGACACATTCTAGTTTATCAGCTATTTCAGCAATCCTGGCCTGACC
Organism: Apistogramma diplotaenia; assembly: GCA_015052665.1. NCBI lineage: Eukaryota > Metazoa > Chordata > Actinopteri > Cichliformes > Cichlidae > Apistogramma > Apistogramma diplotaenia. The sequence goes on along the minus strand of VOQJ01012133.1, from coordinate 35,166 downwards.
TGTTGGTCCTTGCCTCACCTCTCCTCCCTGATTGTTTTAGATGGTGATTCCAGCAGACCCAGTAGAGATGCGTCAGTTTCAGGAGCAGTGTGTCGCTCAGTGTCAGTGTGCTGTGGACATCAGCCTGCCACTGGCCTACATCCTGCTGCCCAGCAAACAGGCCTTCCAGAGCATCTATAACCGGTATGTAAAGAGTTTGTCCTCCCAGCTTATATAATTCAGGTGTCTTAAAAAAATGTTGCACTCTATTTTTTTTATTTATTTTTTTTTTTACAAATCTTAAGTTCAATGTATAAAACAAAAGTAGTCTTCAGTGTTGGATACTTTTTAGATTTTTTAGATACATATTTAACAGTTGCAGATTGTTTATTTGAAAATGTGCTTAATAATTAGCTGCAAAACCTTTGCTTTACATTGCTACAAAAAAATAATCTCACTACTCTGACTGGTTACAGTACTTTTACACCAAATGCTTTTGGTCTACTTATCTCTGAAGTGCTCATGTCACACCGTCTTTGCTTCATTATATTAATATCGTTTCCAGCTTTGTTCCTGTTTTCATCTTTACTTTGGTCTTAAATTCTGCTTCTGAGCTAAGAGTAATTTTCTCTTACCTGTTCCTCTACTCACAAGGATCAATAACGATCTGTTGATGTGGGAGCCTCCCCCGCCTCCTCCCCCCTCAGCCCACAGCCCCGACCACCTCCGCCATCACCAGGACGAGTTCCAGCTCTGCAAGTCTGCCTTTAGGCTGGGTGAGCTTGACTCGTTTTATGGAAAAACTTGAACATCGCACAGATTTATTGGGCATAATGGCCTCTCAGGTCATGTTGTATTAAGTGTTTTATTGGATTTGGAAATTTTTTCCCCTTCACTGATGGGCAAAATGAAACTGATAAAGTGTGTTTTTCTCTCTGTGTGCTAGACTCTGACTCAGAAGAGGACGAGTCTCAGTATTACTTGGCCAGTGAATCATCTGGAAAGTCGCACCAGATGGCTCCTCGTCCCACCCACAACCTTAGCCTTCTCTCCCTCACTGTGATTATTGGGAAGGGTCGCCTCCAAGCCAGGACAGACAAGAAGGTGGCCTGCACCAGATATTACATATTAAAACCTTCCAAAATTGTTATACTAAACTCCAAAGTGATTTTGGGAACTTATTTTTTTTTCCCTCTAGAGATGAACATTTAATGACTATAAAAATGGTGTAAACTAATAAACAACCACATGCCAGTGATGTATTTATCAAAATCTATTCATAGTTCTGTGAACATGTATGATGATAGTTTAAAAAACAACTCTAATAATATATAAAAGGTTTCTCCAACAAAATATGTTAATTAGCAATTGAAATGTTCTTATAGCCTCTCACAGCTACTTTATAGTTTGTTATTAACTGTGTATTTGTAATGTATTGTGCTGATGTCATTGATTCAGGAGGACCAGAGTCATGGAGAGCTAGTGCTTGATCTGGAAGGCGGGAAGATATTCAGTGTGGCGCAGCATCAGAATGACCCCAATCTCAATTTCCTGTGTCTGGAGAGCAGACGAGTGGAGCTCTACCATCGAGGTGCAAGTTGTTGTGTAATTAAGACATTTAGTTGCAGCATAACATGTGTTATGCAATAAATCTATTGCTTAGTTCAGTTTATATATAATAAAAATATATATATTAATACTTTTTTTTTTAATGCCACACCAACACAGCTGTCGTGAAAGACACTCCCCTCCCACAGCGGTTGGAGATGCCCAGCTTCGTGCCCCCAAAGCACGTGGACCTCACCATCTACCCTACAGAGGTGGGAGTGAGCAGTGTGAGTGGCAGGGAGGCGGTGGTGCAGATGTTATCCACAGCCATCAAAATCACGCTGGACCCCAAGAGGAATGTCAAGGCACGTCTTAATCATATCATTTACTTTTTGTTGTTTTACAGCTTGTGCAATTTTGGTGCTAAACTAAGTTGGTTTCTGTGTCTTTTCACAGGAGTTCCTCGTTGCCCTTCGACTTCAAGGTGCCACTCTGCGACATCACATGGCGCAGACCAACCACAGCTGGCACGAGCAGGTGAGAAACTGAAAGAAACATGGCAAATGGGTGCAGTGGGTAGCGCAGTCTCCTGACCGCAAAAAGGTTCTGGGTCTGAATCCAGCAGCTTTTAGATACCCAACTTCTGCCAAAAAATAAAACAGTGGCAGAAACAAGCTTCCATACGCTGAGCCCTTTTTGTGTTGTGTTGAGTTTCCATGTTTTCCCCATGTCTGCATGGGCTGTCTCCAGGTCCTCCAGCTTCCTCCCACAGTCCAAACACTTGCAGGTGGTCCTAAGTGCGAATGTGACCGTGAGTGGTTGTCTGGTTCTGTGTGTTAACCTTGCGATGAATGGCGACCTGGCCACAGTGTACACACATCTCTCCCCATGGCAGCCCAGAAAGGCTCCAGCACTGCTGAATCCCTGACTTTGACAGTCAGTTAAGAAAATGGGTGGAGGGATATGTTTTTCTATTTAATTTTTTAAACATTTTAGGGCATTTTTCTGATTTGTGCATTAGAAATTTCAGCTATTCTAGAGGGGAAAATATCTGATTTTTTTTTTTAATTCAGGAAATTATTATTCTCCCTAGACTGTGTTTTTTTTTCTGGCAATCCACATTTATGCTGAAAAAGGAACAGGCTAAAAACACTGAAGAGAAATTGGACTCACTTGTTATTTTATTTTTTTAAGTGAACCATTTTTCCAAGTACTTGGAGTAAACAACATTCCTCCCGCCCTCCCCTCCCCTCTGGGATACTATCATAAAGAAATGATCACTTTCAGTTCTGAAAACATCCTCTCTTGGCGCCGGGCAAGGCAGAAAGCAGCCAGTGCAGGTTCGAGTCCCGAGCTGTTGCTCTTTGCTGCTCCTCCCCCTTTCCTGTCTCTCTACTGTCAACAAAAGGCTGCTGTGGCCAAAAACACATAAAAAATAACTGTTATGAATGCATGTTTTTCTTTCTTAAGTTGTAATAATTCCAGCTGAATGTCAGTTTAGACCCCTTTGAAGTGCAAACCTGATGAATGACTCTTTTTGTTTTCATTGGCTCCTCCAGCAGCAGGACTCTTCTTGTGTTGTGTAGAGTTTCCACAGTTAATCTGGTTGTTCCAGCATCCACCATTTCTCATATCTGGATAAAGGTGCAAATAGCTACCAGGAAAAACAAAAGTTTTGTGTTGGCCAGGTTTTGGAAGCACAATTAAGCCTTCATTTTTTGCACCATCACACTCAACAGCGGTGGTGTTATTATTTTATGGCCACTCAGTCAACATATATTTCATAATAACACATTAAAAAAAACTTTCAAATGACTTCATCGGGAAAGTTGAAGGTGATTCAGAAAGTGCTGTAATCAGAGATGTAGATGTGGTTTAGAGGAAATGTGTGCACAGAATAACAGATTGATTAGACAGGGCAGATTAATTGCACTGCAAATGTTTCTTTGCTGGAAATTAATGTAAAATCCAGAGTGCTGAACACACAGCTGCTAGTGTGCTGGCAGCTGCTATTAGTCTATTAGTGGCTCTGCCAAAAACAACTTCTTGCTTCCAGAATAATGATGCTAGTACACTGTAGACAGAAAAGAACCCAATGTGATTTAAGGTGCATAACCGTAATGATCTTCTTCCTGCAGAAAGTGCAAATATGGTAATTGCAGTTTGTTTTAATTTATTTTTTCCTCTTAAACTGTTTGGACTGAACAAAGCAATAAAAACTGCGCTCCACACAAACAAGTCAAATCAAGTGGATAAATTCTAAATTTGTCTTTTGCTACAAACTATTGCAGCTGGTTGACTTCCTGGATGTCATTGATGATCCTATTCTGGGATACACAGCACCGGCCGTTATCACTGTCCTCCACACCCACCTCGCTACCTGTGCTGTTGACTACAGGTATATGCCGAAAAGAAAAGTTTAGTAAAATAACATCATTTTTCTTTGTGTTTTTACACTCTTGTTTTATATTTTGTTTCTCAGACCTCTGTATCTGCCCCTGCGCGTGCTCTTTACAGCAGAGACCTTCTCTCTGTCCAGTAATATCATTGTTGATACTGCCACCTTCCACCTCAGGTACTCGACATAACGATTGCCCATTGACGTGATATTGATAATCAACATAGTTAATATTTGAAATGTTTCTGCTGGTTTTATATATGAAATGTTGTTCATGTTTATTTGCTGTGTTGTGGTCAGATTCATTCTGGATGATTCTGCTCTCTACCTCTCTGACAAATGTGAGACTGACACAGTGGACTTGAGGAGAGGTAAGATACATGATGCGCCTTTTTTTTAGAACTTTATGTTGAGGAAGTCCAGTGAAGCTTAGAGGAGATGTAACATGTTCTGTCAGGGTTCTTACATGGATTAAACTAATCAGTGTTTCCTGATATCTCAGCTGCAGCTGATGGGACCAAATCATTGGCCAAGCTGCTGAGAATGACAGATGATTGAATAGAGAAAATTGTTATCCCGGGTTTAGTGGTCTAGTGTTTTTAAAATGAGGCCTATGAAACTGATGTCAGAGCTATTTAAGAGTAAGTCAACACCCTCTGGATCACAAGTGTACATGTGAGCAAGAAGCTCAGTTACACAGTTTTTTCCACTCCCGGCTCTATAGCCGGTTGAAGAGAGGCGACATGGACAAACCTTCTGTTTACAAGGGGCAGCCAATCAGAAAGTTGGTTTAAAGGGTGGGAAAAGGAAGCTGAAACAGTTTGCTTCAGTCAGTGGATGAACTGAGTGGCAATATCAAGACACAGTATAAGATAAATCAGGATTATTTTGTACTGCGAATCATGCAAAACGACTCCAGTTGAGTCCACAAATAAATAAATATGGAGCTGGAAGTGAGCCTCGTAGGTCACCTTTATGCTGAAAGTTAAAAGTTAAACAGCTGCATCCACTTGTACTTTTTCCCAGAACCAGGTGTTTTAAAATGAGTCCGCCAGTTCAAGGGCCAGTCCTGTTGTTACTGTTAGTGAAATAAACAGAGAAATTGTGTCAAAATGACTGCAAAATAAGCTGCTTTCTAATAAAACCGCCATGTGTTTGTACCACACAGACTATGTGTGTGTTTTGGACATTGACCTGCTAGAGCTTGCTATTACCACATGGAAAGGCAGCGATACGGGAAAGCTGGTGAGTGCCTGCCATCTGTTTACTTTTGTCTCCTTCATCCTCAGCAGCCATGACTGTAATGTACTGCAAAAAAAATATTTTCCATTTTATTAATGTTTAAAATTTTTATGGGATAAGACACAAATTTATAGACCACCGGGCAGACACAGATTCTTCACTTTAGGAAAGAAAAGCTTAAAATGGAAGAACAAAACACAAGATCAGAGTGAGCCAGTGAATATTAGGTTTAAAAAAAACAAGTTTTTAAGACTGTGTCTTCTCTTCGTTCTGCAGTCCCAGCCTCTCTTTGAGCTCCGTTGTTCCAACAATGTGGTCCACCTCCACACCTGTGCGGATTCCTGTGCTGGCCTCGTCAATGTGCTGCAGTACCTGGTCTCACAGGGCGATCTGCACCCCCCGCCACGGCACACCTCGCCCACTGAAATCGCTGGCCAGAAATTGCCAGTAAGGCTTCTGTTTATTAATGTGCAGTCTGTTTAATTACTGTTTTGAGTAAAAGGAATAAAAACACTAACTCAGGAGAATTAATCCCCAAAATACATCCGGAGAAGAGGACGTACGTTGTCAGGACAGACAGAATGTGTAATGTTTAATGTTAAATTCAAAATGTGTATAAAGTGAAAAGGAGTTTTAGGCAAATTGCAAAAACTGAATTTTAAGCCAAGAAATGATTTGAGTGAATGGTTTAAAGATGTGATTGAACTGTAATTCTGTCTTATCAGCTGTCAGAAAGTCCAGCGTTTATGCTGCCGTGTCCTCCGGCCGAAACGGCCGAGATCAACCAATACGACCTGGCTGACGCCTTAATCGACACAGAGAAGTGCCATCGAGAGGAAAGTTTAGAACCAGGTACTGCGAAGTTTGTCTTTTTATAACACCTCTTATCATGTGAACATCCTAACAGCCTGTGGTTGAGTAAAACTCTCCAGTGACCTGTGTATCCTTGCACATATACAAGCTTCACTTTAGACAGGAGATTTCTGATTTATAGAAATCAGCTTCATATTAAAAACTGAGAGATCGGGCTGCATAGAGTACCAGTTTAGTAAATACTTGCATGTCATTCTATCTGCTTTCATCCAGGTTCACCTTTGATGCCAAGGAGCTCCCCTGTCTCAGTCTACCTGTTCCCCGATGAAGCGTCGAAGCACGGCCCCGCCATCCTTCAGGCGGAGGTTGAAGGGCTGGTTGCCACAGCGACAGAGGCGCAAGCAGATATGATGTCAGAGGAAGGCTCCGAGGGCTCTACTGACAACGATGACTTCTGCATCCTGGAGGCTCCCGGCATGGGCATCCCTGTGAGGCTCTCTCTACTTTTGTCAACCTTGTTGGCTTTCTCTTTCCTGTCACCTCTCATTCGTTCAGATTTTCTTACTTGCTCACAAAATGTCTACATGTGTGTTTGCTGCAGCCCAGGGATGGGGAGCCTATAGTAACGGTGCTGTGTAAGGGGCCCATTAAAGTGAAGGACAATCACTTCTCCAGGCCTCGCGGTAGCTCAGACCTGCTCCGAGCCCCGAGTCGCTTCCCGGTACCTCAGAGCAGGGTGGTTTTGCGAGAGATCTCTGTGGTCTGGCACCTTTATGGAGGCAAGGACTTTGGCGGCAAGCCCATGTCTCTACATGCTCAGAATGCAAACAGGTAGAGATGCATGCAGATTCTTTAATGCACAAATATCCTTTTTATCATACAATGGATTATATGAATATTAGTAAGGCTAGAAAAGGGCTGTGCCTGTCCAATCCATACAAGCTTTTGGAAGCGTTTGTGTACATATTTGTCAGATTGATAGTTTCTCTTTCCTCCTTTGTGTGTGCGCCTCTCTGCAGAAGTCGTTCAGTCGCCGCTGGTGTTCGTGGGTCGCCAGCTCGCTCTGCCCCCTCCTCTCGACCGCAGAACTCCTGGCGCTGGGCTGGAGGCAGCGGCCGTCAGCACAGCCTGCTGATGGAGATACAGCTCACCAAGGTACACTCATGCTCTGTTACTGAGTATATTTACTCAGTTACTGTGCTCTGCTACGTCTGTTCTCCTCTGGACTGTAGTGCTACTTATCCATCTAGATACATGGTTTTATTGTGAAATCCCTAGTTCTGAGAGGTCTGCCTTTTCTTTCATATAAATTAAGTGAATGCCACTGATCTTGTGGTGCTCAAAGAACAAAAAAAATACATTTGCAGAACTCTTTACCTTAATACTTATCTTAACATAAGAAAAAATGCAGTTTCAATCGTATGACAGGTTTTCTGCGTGATAAATGCTGCTGTAGTACAAGAATGAATTCTGAGTCTTTGGGCTTAAATTGTAAGAAGCTGTAAAAATATTCTGCTAGCTCACTGATTGTCCTGCAGTTGTTGTTAATTGACAGAAAATGTACTTTTTTTTTGATTGTATACCTATTGTCAAAAGCAGGAATTTTTATAGCAGAGAGTGAGAAAGAACAGGAACTTTTGTTATTTAGTTGTTATTTAGTTACTTTGGTGTGGTATGAATGGCTGTTGGAGAGATTTTTATCAGGAGGAAAAGGTGTCAAACTTATGTCGATCAGAATTTATGCTGTTCGTGTGCCAAATTATGCCCTCCGTCGTCCTTTTGATATTTGATTTACTGGTCATCACTTTCACTGGTTTGAAACTATAAAAAAATGTTAAAAACGCATACGGCCATACAGCCAGACATCACTGTACTGCTTTCTCAACACGTGCCTCCTGTTTCATGCTTCAGGTGTCGTTCCAGCATGAGTCCTACCCAGTGGTAGCAGCAGGGCAGGACGGAGACGGGTCAGCAGCAGCAGTCGGGGTCGGTCCCTGTGGCGAGCAGCCACTCTCTAGGCAGGTGTTCATCGTCCAGGAGCTGGAGGTTCGAGACCGACTGGCCTCCTCACAAATCAACAAATTCCTCTACCTCTACACTAGTGAGAGCATGCCCCGCCGAGCCCACTCGAATATGGTGAGACAGAGAGACAGAAAGTCTTTGATTATGAACCACTGAATTTTCTGTCTGACAGCTATAAAACATGAATAAAACCATCCTGATGTTGTAAATCCCTGTTTGCCTTCTGCACTTGCTGTTTGGCACAGCTTTTACGCAGTCAGAAAAATGGTTATTGCAGTGGAAATAAATAGGAGCGGTGTGGGAAGACTTGTTCTTTGTATGATAGTAATCATGTGGTGTGATATTCATTGTCTTTCTAGCTGACTGTGAAGGCCCTGCAGGTGTGTCCTGAGTCTGGGCTCGGTGGCCCAGAGTGCTGTCTCCGGGTCAGCCTGCTGCCGCTGCGACTCAACATCGACCAGGTAACTTGTGGGAATGAACACTGAGCTGCTTTCGAGCCTCATTATGAGACTGTGATGCAAAAAGTTGCTAAGTAAGCTTTTTATTACGAAGCAAACAACTTTTACTTTTGATGTTGCAAATCTGTGTGAGATTGACAATCATAAATGACCTGCTGCACACTTCACAGAAGACTCTTTGTGACTTGTTATTCATTCAGTACCATCCATCCTGCTAAGGACCAGTGGTTTGTGCTGCTCTTACCTGCTTTTTTCTTTGTTTCCTGTCTAGGATGCACTGTTTTTCCTGAAGGACTTTTTTAGTAATCTAGCTTCCTCTGTAAACCCTTACCTGCCTGTGGACATTGCAGCTGAAGGTGGGCTCTGTCAAGCATTCATTGTAGCACTTATTTGATGATAGGTCTGCAATGCTGGTTATATCAGTACGACATGACATCCTTGTGGCATAATGATTTTTTTATTGGCTGAAGAGTATGTTTAAGTGATGACTGAGGTGATTTTTTTTCTAGCATGTTTTATTTGTGACCTCTTGTAATTTCTCTTTCAGTGAAGGCAGATACCTCACAGAGGGCATCTGAGGAGTCAGAGGTGGCTGCTGCTGGTGGTAGTCTTGGACCTGACCTCACTGCTTCTGTGGAAACTACCTACAGTGAGCAGAGTTCCTCTTCTGCCGGCTCCAGCTCCTCCTCCGACCAGCCAATCTACTTCCGGTATGTAGATACTGATTTACTGGGACTAATCCTGATGTTGTGAACCAAAAGGTTACAAAGAAAGAAAGATGATATAGACTTTACTAATTGAGCAATTCCTGTGTTACAGCAGCCAAAAATAAATACAACCTCTATCAAAATAGCAGAAATAAAGTAGAAAAGCTCAATGAATAAAAGTTTAAATGATTTGTTCCTCGTCTCCGTCTTTTTCAGGGAGTTTCGTTTCACATCTGAAGTGCCTATCTGGCTCGACTATCACGGCAAACATGTTGTCATTGAACAGGTGAGTGGTCATTCAGATGACCTGCCTGCTGGTTCAAACAAAAGCTTGTTTAAGACCTGGAGGATTTAAATAATGCATTTCCACACTTGTTCCTCAGGGGACTTTTGCAGGGATTCTGATCGGTCTCGCCCAGTTAAACTGCTCTGAGCTGAAGCTGAAGAGGCTCTGCTGCAGGCACGGGTAAAAAAGAAAAAATGAAACGCAACTCTCTCCCAAAACAAATACTTCCGTTATTGCATGAAATATGGTTAATATGCAACTAGCCGCAAGTTTGCTGTTAGACGTTTGTGACTTTCTAAGATGTTCTGCATGTTCCAGTCTCCTCGGTGTCGACAAAGTGATTCAGTATGCCATCACAGAGTGGCTGGCGGACATCAGGAAGAATCAGCTGCCAGGTATCCTGGGAGGTGTTGGCCCCATGCACTCAGTTGTCCAGCTGTGTAAGTTGCTTTTGTCTGCTCCAAACACATCAGCTTATTTATCTTGCATTATCTTGTGGCTCATCTTTCGTCTCTTCTTTATCTTGGTGTGTTTGCCCAGTCCACGGAGTGAGGGATCTGTTCTGGATGCCCATAGAGCAGTACAGGAAGGACGGACGTATTATTCGAGGTCTCCAGAGGGGGGCAGCGTCCTTTGGCACATCCACAGCATCTGCTGCTCTGGAGCTTAGCAACAGGCTGGTGCAGGCTATCCAGGTACTTTCAGTTTAGATTGTGCCTTTTAATTAAAGTCATACAGGAGCTTAAAGGTAAAGCACAGACTTATTAACAGGCTCCTCATGTGAAGTTATGCGTCAGGACACTTTGAAGAGTAACTGGGCTCTTGGGTAATTGATGCCAATAACTCTGCTGGTGTCTTTGTACCTCCCTGCCAGGCTACAGCAGAGACTGTGTACGACATCTTGTCTCCAACGCCTCCTCTGAACCGCTATGCCATCACAGAGGGCCGGGCCACCTCCAGTCGACCCCGCAGAGCCGTCCAGCCTGCAGACCTTCGGGAAGGAGTGGCCAAAGCCTACGACACCGTCAGAGAGGTGCGTCACCAAATATATTCTCTTTAAATGGCAAAAAAAATCACTTTCTGAGAAAGTTTATGGGTTAGAAGCTGACGTTAATGGCTACATCTCTACTGGAAAACTTTATTTCTTGCAGCATATTCACAGGAACTTTTTTTTAATAACTTGAACACGTAGGATTTGTCTTCTTTTAGCACATTTATGTCTTTCAAATGTTCACATCAGGCTTATAGAAATGTAAAACATGCTGTCAGAATTGCACTAGGTTGAAAAATGTGATTCGGACTGTGTGTTAAGAGCTTATTAATGTGACTCATTTCATTCTCACTTGCTCACATTTTCCTCCTTTTTAAAAAGTTAAACAGATGGTAAGATTTAACCTGAATTCTTGGAGTATCCTGGTGTCGTTTGTATGTTTAAGACAATGCTGACTTCATCAATTTGTTCCTCAATCTGGGGCCTTTTTCCAGGGTGGAATCACTGTACAGCACACATCTTTAACAACTTTAAAAAACAAGAATTACACAAGTTAGATTTTATTTTTGATTTTCTCTAATCCACACGGGGTCAAACATACGCACACCCCTAACTGTCCTTTAACAAGTTGCACCTCGATCAGACTGTTTTTTTCTACAAGCTTCTGGAATAGTTCTGGCTGGATATTTGATCACTCTTCTTGGCAGGATTGCTAGAGTTCATTTAAAGTGGTTGATGTTAGCCTGCTTTATCCATTCTAAAACCAGTTTAGACGTGTGTTTGGGATCACTGTCCTGTTGGAACAAACAGCTCAATCTTTGTCTTGTCTGACCATAAAACTTTCCTCCAGAAGGTATTTGGCTCGTCCATGCACGCTGCAAGTTTTGGAGCGGGGCCTTCTTTCTTAGTTGGCCTCCTCTCAGTCCATGCTGATGTAAAACTGGACAGTGACTGTAGTGTTCCAGCAGTTTCCAGTTCATGACAGGTTTGAGCCTTGCTGGTATCTGGGTAGTTCCTGAACATTCTGACCAATTTCCTGAGGGTGACAGTTTGGGTCTTCGTCCAGACCTTGACAAAGTGGTGACACGTCCGAATAATTTCTACTTACACACAGTTGTTTGAACTCGTGATCCTGGAATCTGCAGTTTAGAAATGGCTCAGACTTTCCCAGCTTGTGTAAATCTACAATTTCCTTCTTAGATCTTCACTGAGTTCCTTGGACTGTCCCATTGTTCTCAGTATTGGTCAGTCCAATGAGTGATGTCAAACAAATCCTTTTTGTGCTGGTAAAGAGAAACAAAAAGTTGTAGCCAATCATGATCACTAACAAGAAGTTAATCGGCCATGTCCAGTTAAGACCTTCAGCACCACTTATTAAAAGATTTAAGTGAGTAAATGTATATATTTGAGCCAGTGTGTATTTTGACTCTGTGTGGATTAGAGAAAATCTAAAATATTCTTGCCTATGATGAGTGTATTTAAACTTCTGGCCCTGATTGTCACCAGGATGCTCACAAATAATGAAATGATCTCCTCTTTGTTCTCCAGGGAGTGATTGACACGGCCCAGACGCTGTGCGATGTAGCATCTCGTGGCCACGAACAGAAGGGTCTCCCTGGTGCTGTGGGCGGCGTCCTGCGGCAGATCCCGCCCACTGTGGTTCGACCTTTAATAGTGGCCTCTGAAGCCACCTCAAATCTGCTGGGTGGCATGAGGAATCAGATCAAACCAGATGCTCGGAAAGAGGATTTCCTCAAGTGGCGCACAGAGGACACCCTAGAATGAGGACAGCTTTCTGTGTCTGTGTGAGAGGGAGCGTGTGTGTGTGTGTGTGTGTGTGTGTGTGTGTGTGTGTGTGAGTGCGCACG
>VOQJ01012133.1:0-14469 GCA_015052665.1 Apistogramma diplotaenia | reverse complement strand
TGAAGCTACATATTACAGTTCTTATAGACACTCACACTGACACACAAAAACCCCACCTGGGTGTCTTCCTGCGATCTGAGATGCTCTGTAATGTGTCTGATCTTTGTAAGAGCTCTGACAGGAGAAGTTGAGGACCATATTTACTAATTAGGCGTCTTTCGTCTTCTGTATGATATGAAGCGGCAGCGCCAGTCAAGTTGGAGCAGGAGGCTGTTTGTTTGCAGGCGCTGTTATCATTTTTAGAAACACTGCCAGGACAGACGATGAAGGGGGAGGTTGCCCTGACCAAAAGCCTAAAGGCAGCCTGAGTCTCTCCTACCTTTCCCTTCTACTTACAGCAATTACAGGCCTCCACCCGCAACTATAATAATGGTATAATGGGATGGCAGCAGAGCAGCAATAAAAGCCACCCCTGACAGATTAATAGTCCTCTCTGAGTTAGGAGCTGTAATTAACAATGAGACCAAAGAGGAACAGACAGAAAAGAAAAGCGCAAGATTGAAAGCTTAAAAAGATAAAGATTAAAAAAAGGGGGGGGGGGTGGCTGTCTTTGGACCGATTTGAATAAGATCAGGATTCAGCCTTTTAAACTGTTTGCATGAGCAAGTCAAAGCTGGAAATCACACCCAGACTGGAGCTGCATTTTGAAATCTGCATTTGGATGTTGCATAAATATTTTACAAAGGTTTAATGTTTTGGGAAATGGATCTTTGAGTGGAAATCAATACCACTCTCGCCTGGCTGTGCTGGCAGGTGACAAATGCCACCTACAGGAGGTTTGAAGCTCATAAAGGAACAGTTTTATGATGACTGATGAACAATTTTTTCGGCCTGGATCACAAGTTGCTGGAGAATACTGCAGTAGTGGATCACAGTTTCTCTAATCCAAACTTTGCATTTCTATTTAAGTGAATATTTTTGAAACCATTAGATGCAAGAATTTACGACTTTACTGTACTTTTACTTGTTTTCAGGAAAAATTGGCGTTGAAAGCATCAGAGCCCAATATGGACACACACACGGGGTCACATGCGTAACACGTGTTTGCGTGGGTACTCTGGTTTCCTCCCACAGTCCAGAGACATGCAGTTAGTGGGGTTAGGTTAATTGGTGATTCTAAATTGCCCATAGGTGTGAATGTGAGCCTGAGTGGTTGTCTGCTTCTGTGTTGGCCCCGGTGACCCGGAGAGGCTGTACCCTGCCTTTTGCCCTGTGACAGCTTGTTTCTTGAATATGATAAGTTCACTGTACTCAAATAGCCTAGATAATCACCAGATCTCAGTGCAGCAGAGCACCTTCAGGATGTGCTGGAACAAGATTTGCATCATGGATGTGGAGCAAAAAAATGTGCAGCAACTGTGTGATGCTATTATGTCAATGTGGATCTTTTTGAATCTATGTGGTGAATCAGAGCAGCTCTGAAAGCAAAAGAGGGTTCAACATGGTACTAACTGTGCCTAATATAGTGGTGTGTGCATAAATTGGCTATTTTGCACATATTAAGCAAAGGTAATGTAAAGATTTAGCTCCTTAAATGCTGAACTGTTCCTGTGGAGCGGTTTAGTTGTGGAGAGAGGGTGGTGAATTTTTGTGGAGAAAATAATTGCAAAATGTGCAGCTTTGTGTGTGTGCCTCTTCTGGAGGGAGGAAGATGGTTTTTACCTACATAATAATACACTGCATTCACTCTGGTGGCATCCCGCCCCACCATCACCACCACACCATCCATCCATCCCTCCCTCCCAGCCTCCTTCTCTCTCCGTCTCAGGCTCAGTTTCTCACAGAGAATCTGCAGAATAATGGAGTCACATCCTGCAGCAGGTCTCCGTATTTTCAGCAGAACTTTCAGCCCAACACTCACCCGGCTGGAGCTAATTTAAATGGAGATCTGCAGGTCACTGTAGAGTTTCCACTTTTTTATTTTTTTTGTAAATACAGCACAAGGATTTCTTTCATATGTTTTCTGCGTCATGTCTTTTTACGTCGTCTGACTTTTTCCGTGTTTTGATGTTTATATGAGGGGGTTTAACAGGCCCACCGTGTTTTTTCCAACATAAATCACATTTTCCCCCCCTCCCTGCTTTTGAGTACAGCCTGGTTTCTGTTTACCTTTAACGGGGAAAGGGAGGACCTCACTGGGTTTTTTAACTTGTAGCTCGATTTTCTGGAAGCGGATATGGGACAGTTTTTTGCTCCACAGATGGGTGTTTCGGGGGTGAAGGCACGGGAGCTGTGCAGCTTTCGGTGAAGTGCGCCGCTCAGGTTGTTGTTTGGAGGATTTGCGACATGGGCTGAGCTCTTGTGATGATTCTGTTCTCCTGAAAGCTGTTCACTTACCCGACGATGGAAAACGGAGACGGATAATGCTTTAACTTTCCGGACAGACTGTCGTTAAAAAAATCGTCACCTTTACACGGAGAGAGTGTGCACACGCCGGCACCGGACGCCAGACGTTTGAGCGCACCAGACTGAAGAGGAGTCACGAAAATTTTCCATTCACTTAATTTTTGCAGTGGGGTATTTTTATAGTTTGATATTTTTAATTATAACTGAGCTTTTTATTTGTTCTAGTAACTTAAATGTAGATTTTAAAGAAAAAAATAATGCGTCCTTGTGTGTTTGGTGTTTGGCGCTTGTATGAAAATGTCATAAAACTACAAAATCAGAAGTGTGAAGTCAGCAGATGTGGTTTTCCTTTTTACATGACGTGGTTTTGACCAAAATAACACATTAGAGCTGGGGGCTTTTAATAGTTTATTGATCGGAGTTAGGGAGGCTCTGGCTTCACTCACACTTTCATAGTTTAAATCACTTTACGCACACGTTTCTTCGCGCTTGGTTTGGAATCGCAGCTTTTCTTAGAGCCCACCACGGTGACTTATCTCCGTCCCCGCATCTTCTCCCCGGACAATGTGGCTACCCTGCCTCGAGCTGCTGCTGCTGCTCCGGTTCTCCGGTGTGTTCCTAGTGGAGGGGTTCAACACGTGCCAGTCCATCAATCTGGACGCGCAGAAATCTCGACGCATCGAGGCGGTCCGCGGTCAGATCCTGAGCAAGCTCCGCATCCGCAGCCCCCCGGACGACGACGACGACGACGAGCCGCCACCGAGCTCGGTGCCCGCGGAGGTGATGCTGCTCTACAACAGCACGCGGGAGCTGCTGAAGGAGCGCGCGCGTCTGGCCGAGTCCGCGTGCGAGCGCGAAAGCAGCGAGGAGGACTACTATGCCAAAGAGGTGCAGAGGATTGACATGCAGCCCCCCCGCACCGACACAAGTGAGTTCATGTGTGATGTATGACCGGGATTCTCAATGTGGGGCCCGCGGTCTTGGGGTCACTTTGGAAGAATTATATTCTGTAAGAGTTGGAAACTTTTGGATACTGTCCATCTGGTAAAAACAAAGAGCTAGGTGATCTATTCAGACTCGCAGTGAATTACAGTCAAAGAGTAAAAATGTCTGCATATTTTATTCTTTAAGTGTTAAACGAATTATCAGCAACACGTGTTTTCCCCATATGAGACTGCATCCTCATAGGGGGACATTGCATTTGGCTTTTCTGCACCTTGTACTTCATTCTACTCAACATAGACCTGAAACAAACCTTATCATTTATTTATCGACTGCTGATGTATCAATAGGACTTTTGTATCTGGTTTTGAGAGTCTCTCTGATTACTGCATTTGGTTTGTAGTTCAGTCTGCTAACTAATCTGTTATATTCTACATAATGTAACAGTTTAAGGTCCTCTATGTTCTTTATATTTTGTCAAGAAAATATAAAATAGGTGCCACAGTTTATTGAAACGTGAACATATGTGGAAATACAGTGTATAGTACCAGTGTATTTGGTGTGAGCACCTTTATTCTTCAACAAACTTCCTTCCAGTTTCTTCAGGAAAAGTTCTCCAGGCTTCTTAAAGGACATTCAAAGCTCTTCTTTGGATGCCTTTTGTTCTGTTCTCTGTCAAGATGATCCCGCACTGCTTAATAATGCTGAGGTCTGATTTGGATTCAGTCCACTCAAGATCTGTTGCTACTGATTTTCAGTCCAGTTCTTGTGCAATTTCACATACTTCTCCCTGTTTCTCTTCCTCAAGAATGGCTTCTTGACTCCCACCCTTCCACTGAGTCATTTCTGGTGAGGCTTCAGTGAACAGCATATGGATCAACTCAGGGTCCATTTGCATCCTTCAGATCGTGGGTTAGATCTTTGCTGAATTTTCTCCTTTTTCTTAAGGACATGATTTTCAGATACTGTTTATCTGCTGTAGATAGTTTTTTAGGTCTGGCGCTTTTAACTCTTTGGGAATCACCTTGTTGGTGGAAAAATACAATTTTATGTCGGTCAAAGCGTGGCACTTTTCATAGATTCAGCAACAAAAACAACAAAACAGGAACAAATTACGTGCTTTTGCAGCAGGTTGTGTTGAAAGTTACAATTTAAAATGTGTTCTTTGCTAAGCTGTCTGTAATGTGTAGACACAACACTGGTTCGTCCCTTGAGTTTGGTGCCTTTTTTTTACGCTTGAATCATTCCTAGGTCAGTGTTAAGTGGCTTAGCAAACAAAAAACATTCCTCTGAAAATGGTCAGGTACATGGAAAAGCAGCCAATGTCCAAAGAAACACCCTGAAAGACCTTCGGAACGCCCGGAAAACTGCTGCTCAAGACCACTTTAAACAGTACAACAAAGTCGGGCTCTTTTCAGCAAAACATAAAGAAATAAAAACACATTTATGCATTTAAGACATTTTGACTCATTACAGTATTTTGTCATTTATCTGTTTAACCGTTTGGCCTCCACACCTGCAGTTACAGTTGTTGACAAACACACTAACTACACT
The DNA here is from genome assembly GCA_015052665.1 of Apistogramma diplotaenia. Lineage (NCBI taxonomy): Eukaryota > Metazoa > Chordata > Actinopteri > Cichliformes > Cichlidae > Apistogramma > Apistogramma diplotaenia. Next base: position 9,627 of record VOQJ01012133.1, on the reverse strand, counting down.
GTAGTCTGCTGCAAACCATTTATCACATGGCAGTAAACGGAGTAAAAGGCATTCAGAGGATTTACCTCTGAGGAGGAGAAGGGTTTGAGTTAAGAGCTCCTGAAGGACAATTCAGTAAGATGTTGCTGGCCGTTTTAAATCAGAGATCCTGCTTTGAGAAACTGTACTACTGCACATCTCACCTTCTAAAATAACTCAAAACTAACACAGAAGTACCTTTGAGTAACGCGCTCTGTTTTCCTGCACCATTAGAGCAGTTTCATGGAGTCAGTCCAACAGGCGTGGAAACAAAACTCGGTGTGTTGATGGATCTTATTTGGAAGATTTTAAGATTAATGGTGCTGCTGATACTACATGGTGTATAATTGTATAACTGTCTAGGTGTTTGGCGATGTTTCACACAGGAAACCCCATGAACACAACAATCACCCATATATTAAACATAAGCCCGACACATTTAGACTCTTCACCCAAACCTATAATTTGGGTTCAAGACGCTCATCAGCAGTAATTATGTCCGAGACAATGCATCAGTCCCGCTGTGCTGTTTTAGCCCGTAGTATAAATACAGCATTGTGTGAAGGCACGAGATGATGTTGGAGTCATCCTCAATGCCTTTTTTAAAATTTTTTGCTCCATCAAGATGCGGTACAGCCAGCAGCACCGAGCCCCCATTACAGAGTCGTCCACTTTGATGTCAGCGGCGTCGACCTGACTAACAGCACCCTGGTCAAAGCTGAGTTCAGGATCTTCAGAGCCCCCAACCCACAGGCCCGAGCCTCGGAGCAGAGGGTGGAGATCTATCAGGTATGTCCATCGAGCTCAGAGAGAGACGGTTTGATTTCATCTTATAGCTTGAAGGTCGTTATTTACAATTCAACCTAAAACAAAACGTGCTCTTATGTATGACTGAGAAGGTGAACTGAGGTTCACATGTAAAAACGTGAGAACACAAGCAGCTCCGCTCTGCATGTTTGTTGTTTCAGCTGCTAAAGCCAGATGAAGAAAGCACCTCCACTCAGCGTTACATCGACTCACGCACCGTTCAGCCGAAAGCCAAAGGAGCCTGGATCTCCGTGGAGGTCACAGAGACCGTGAAGGACTGGGTGTCAGATCCAGGTCGGCTTCAGCACCAGCGAGCCATTTCCTCCCTGTGATCTATACATCAGTGTTTGTACAGCTCATCTTTCCCCTTTTTTCTCCCTCCCCCTCCAGAGAATAATCTTGGCCTGAAGCTTGGTGTCCACTGTCCCTGCTGCACCTTCATCCCAGCCACCAACAACATCGTTCCCAACAAGAGCGAGGAGCTGGATGCCCTGTTTGCTGGTTTATTGCAGTTTTTTTTCTCCTCTAAATGTTGTGATAACAAGACTTTATAATCATACATTTACGTGCAGTGTAGATGCTGCTAAAAGCCTTCTAGTCCAGGAAACTGGGGTCAAAGGGAAACATTGACATGCCTCCTCATTTTCCATCGTATATACTGTTACTAAGGTGGGGAGAGGAGCCAAAATGGCTAGTTTCACTTGTTTCCTTGATTACAGACTGAACCTGATTATGTTGATTTTGGTCTTTTCCCAAAAATCAACACAATCGGCCTCTTTATGTAGAAGCTCCTTTTTGGACGGCTGTTCGGGATTCTCCATCGACTGTATTGCAGCTACATGAGAAAGTTGGTTGTTTTTCACCCGAATAAATAAGCATGACCGTCAACGTGCCAGTAAGACTTAAGAAACTTTGATTTTATCCCAGCGACCTATTCCAGTTGCGAAATGTGAAGTTAACAGATTTGGCAGAGTCAGAGATTTATGAGCACAGCAAAAATCCGGCAGGTCAGAAAAAAGTGAACGTAAATAACAAAAATGATTTATGAATCCCTCACACACTATCGTACAGGAATAATGGAAAAACTGTTCCTCCTCACAGTGATACTATTGAATACCAGACTGTCTGTGTTGCTGCATTTAGGCCTCCAAATTATGGCGCTTTCCTCAGCAGTTACTCTCAGCTGAGCCAAGTCAGGTTTTTGCACACGTGGGGGAAAGAAATTCAACTTGTGATACTGATGTAAGACAAGCAGGGGCTTGTTTTGAGCTCTTTGGCTCCTGTAACTCAGAAAGAACTGCAAAAAACCAAAAAAAAAAAGATCCATGAAGTCAGACAAAGAGTCAGACCATCATTTCTGCTGTAGGAAACATCTGGTTTACATATTACTTCTGTCATATTTGTTCAGTGACATTCGAAATGTGCAGAAGAGCATTAGTTCTGCTGCCTTCTTAGAAAAACACACTCTTTACGGTGTAAAAATCAAAGCAGTGATGGCACCTTTCACAGATTGAATCAGTAGTTATTGCTACACGTGAACCAACACTTCTTTTGGCATTCACACTGGAGCTGGCTGACTAATTTTAAAAACATCATGCACACACTTTCCTGCCCTTTTAAAAATGCATTTCTTTGGAATTTAAATAGATTCGAACTTAAAAATATGTGTTAAAAATAAGTGTGAACTAAACGTCTTGGCCTGGCGGGCACTGAGTGTGGATTTTTGGGAGGGGCAAACGGAGAGCATGGGAATTGAAAATAAAACACATTACACAAACTCTGCAAAATGTAGGAATTAAAACACATGAACTCAATAGTTGTCACCCTTTAAAACAAAGCAATGTCACTGGGTAGATACTTTGCAGAATGTGTCATCCTTTTTTTTTTTCTTCTGTAGGTGTGGACGATGAGCGGCTCCGTCAGATGAGGAAGCCCAATCAGGTTAAAGGCCAAGCGGATTTCAGCACAAAGACGCCACACCTCATCCTCACCCTGCTGCCCAGTGACAGAGTGGACAACCCGGCCAAGAAGAACCGCAAAAAGAGGGCGGCCGCCACCGACACCTCAACCTGCTCCCGGTAGGCCGCCAACCAGCCGCTCATGTGGTGCTTTTGTGTGACTGACATTGCTGACACTCCTCCAAGATTTGTAGTTATGTAATTCTGAAATCTAGTTGTGGTGAGCGCTGGGTTTCATTTTATTTTTCTCCTCCTGACCCACTTTGCAGACTATTGTGCGGCAAAACTAACAGCGCTGACCCTGTGTTTAGACTGCAGGCCAGCAGGCATGCAGCGTTTTATTTAGACTACCTCATGCTGCAGGGGAAAACTCTGGCAGCCCTGCATAGTTATTACCAAGTGATGGTTCGTTCTTCAATGGTGACCTGTGGTAATTTTCCCATGACACTGAAGAGAAGGGTGGGAGTTAAACTGCATATGGTGCGTGTGTCTTTGTGTCTCAGTGGCTCGGACCAGGGCTGCTGCCTACGCTCGCTCTACATCGACTTCAGGCGTGACCTCAACTGGAAGTGGATCCATGAGCCAAAAGGTTACAAAGCCAATTTCTGTGCCGGCAACTGTCCTTACCTCTGGAGCGCCAACAACCACTACAACATGGTGAGTCTCAGGGTTCAAGAGGTCACCTGGCTACTATATCAAACAGTTCAATCTTAATTATTCTCTCTTCTACATTTTTCCATAAAAAACTATTTTAATTATGAATAAATATTAAATAAAACAATTATCACCAGCAGACAAAGAAAATGTGGTTGGACGGGTGTTTATAAGTTCATTAAAGAGGCCAAATTGTACTTTTCCTTGTTTTCTGCCATAAAAATACGCCAGTGGTGGCGGATGCTCACGTTAAACATGACCAGAATGTGAAATCAGCGTATGTGCAAGTAATTTCTGTGAGTCAAAAAAGAGGAAACCAGCCAATCAGAAGAAATCTGGCTTAAAACTGTAGGATTGGCCCTGCTGATGGGGCACAGAGTCACAGTGGGCATGTTTGCTGATGTTATTATGCTGGCTGTTATATGAATATAACAGTCAGCATATATATTATACTCTCCTTAAAGGCAGAGTGGCTAAAACAGCTCACTTTAGACAGATGATGACCTGAGGGACTGCACCAAGGCCCAGGAATTAAAGAAAATCGGTTCCCTTTAAAGAATGCAATTGGTAAAGGCAGTTTTTGGTCTTGTTACTAATTAGCTGAGTCCCTACATGAATGCAGTGATATTAACAGTTTCCCGTATCCGTTAAAAGCCCATCAGACCACAGTTCAGACTAATAACTTAAACCTTCTCCAGTAAGACTAATGTGTTCTTTTTTCCAACTTATATTTCTTTCCAATTTGGAGATTCATGACCTTTAGTGCTGAATATTTTGCATGGAAACAGTGACAGACTTCTCGGTACAGAGACACGGCCAAATTATATAAACAGAAAACATCTGTGATTGTCAGAAAACTCCGAGCAGCTCCTCGGCCTGTCTGGTAAAACACTCTGGCTTGGACCAAATTCCAGTCGACACTCAGCCTGACGTTAATGTACAGAAAGTTTGAGATGCAGACGTTTTCCCGTAATCGAGCTGGGAGCGCATTGTTTGTGGCAGCTAAACACCAGCGTTAGCTAAGGCTGGTTAACCCCAGTGTCGTAAATAGGCCGACACCTCACAGAAGCCTATTAAAGAGCGCATAGGTTTACGCAACACAGCTTGCCCTTCTCACTCAGCGTAGGGCTTGGCCCGCAGCCTCGCTGGCTCTCACCCTTCTTTTACTTCACTCTAATGTAGACGTGTAGAATTTCACATTTATTTTTCAACTTAAGCTTGCTGCAATTACACATTTTGCTGCTGTCAGAATGTGGCTTTAGTTTAAGGGAGTTTGGCTGCTTTTGCTGTGCATGTTAAAGTATTTGGAAGCAACGTATGGAGGAAATGACACACAGTTATAGGACGCACTTCAATAAGTCAAACTTGATTTAATCACATCACATGCACGGAAAACTGCACATTTGAGTCTAAATGTACAGGAAAATTAGATTTAATGATATAAAGTGACCTGGTAGGAATTAAACTTGAAAAGTTGGAAAAGCGAGTTACCTCTGGGTAAGTGTGGACTCTGGAAACCCCCCAGAACTCTGGATTAAAATGAGAAGATATTAATCTCAGTTAGTTAGCTGTGTACATGGTGTTTGGCAGATTTTTATTAATGGGCAGGCTGCCTATTTTTTCATGTTTCCAGTGATGCTGAGCTATGCTAACCAGCTGCTGTTTGCACAGTGGCCTCTCGTCTATAAATAACTATAAATAAACCACTTTCCCATAATGTCAAAATAAGATTTAAGAGTGGCTAAGAAATTTAAAAAGCAGCCCCAAAATAGTGATGTAAAATGACCTTAGACTGATAATGTTATTACAAGCCTTTAAACAATTAAACAGGTGAGCTGTGAAAAAAATGACCCCTGTGCAGATGTTACAAAGGCTAAATTATTTAGAGACCTAAACAGTTTTTTCAACATGATTTTTAATGCTGTTTAATTTGGCGCTTTAACATGGGAGTCTGTGGGGATTGGCTCGTTTATGGTCATTAGAGGGACTAAAGTTATTTTTCCCATGTTGGCTTCATTTTTTTAAGCCCTGCTTAAACTTGGGCTGAACTTCACAGTTCATTCAATGTTCATTCATCACTCACAGCAATAAACTGTGAATAAATGCTTTCAACATCTGTTTCTGTTCCTGGGTCAGATTCTGCCCCTCTACAACAAGCTGAACCCCGAGGCCTCCGCCACACCCTGCTGCGTTCCTCAGGACCTGGAACCCCTCACCATCATGTACTTCATAGGCCGCACACCACGTGTTGAGCAGCTCTCCAACATGGTTGTCAAATCCTGCAAGTGCCGCTGAGGGAGGCGAGTTCAGATGCAGAGGTGAGGGAGGCAGAGGGACTGATTACAGGACCAAAGCTACAAACTGCTTCTCTCAGGGGGGACAGACTGATCCTCTGTTCATTAAGCTTTGCTGTTTGATCACCTCAGACTCATGAGATGTTATTTTTTATGCTACCTGACTCCAATATCAGGATTTTGCTTCCAAATTTCTCTTTACTCTGGAACTTTCTGGGACACTGTACATAAGGCAACACAGCTCTATTAAACCTGTACTTGGATATTAAAATGAAAAAGGGGGGGGGGGTGCTGTGTGATTTGGCCACCCTTGGTGCGCCTGCTGCATAAAAAGGATTCTTTTTATCGGGAGTTTGATTCCTCCTCTGTCGTATTCCTGCGGCTGTGGCAGCGGGGCAAAGCTGGCGTGTTTGTTTTAGGTTTGAAGGCGTTGATAGGAGGGAGGCGGTGTGGAAAGATTTGCAGACTGACTGGGATCTTTAGGAGAAGGAGGCCGGGAACAGATAGAAAAGAGAGAGAGGAGCTGTGTCCAGGCAGAGGCCCTGCCAGCTCTCTGCGGTCCCGGGCTGAAAGCTGCCCGGCGTAAACAGGATGTGAAAGATTTCCAGACACCGACCCGACCACTCACGGAACGCCAGATTTAAACGCTCCCCTCATCTCCTCTGTCTCTCTCTCTCTCTCTCTCTGGTGCTCGAGGTTCTGGGATTTGTGGTGGGAGGAGAGAGGGAGAAAAGAGAGGCTTTGAAAATGAGACGTGGGATGATAGGGCTGTATTTGGAAAAGCTGCCAGTTTGGAAGGTGGTATTTTGCAGCCTTAGCAAATTTGTAACTATTCAGGTCTGGCTCAAACGTTTCATAATCGCACTCTCATGCTCCTCTGCTGAATGTGCCTTCATTATCTTTATAAAAAAAAAAAAATTGTTGACTCATTGCTGAGATTGTATTTTGTCATACCTATGTTTATCATCGCCCAGTCGCTCCCTCCCTCCCTCCCTCCGAGTATCTACATTGACCACTTTTGATAGAATGTCTAAAAGCTGGAAAAAAAAACAACAACCCCAGAGCTTGTTTTAAATATAGACTCTCTGGTATGCCAGTGGTTTGTGTGTGAGAGGGAGACAGACAGCGACTGGATGCGTGTGTGTATGTGTGCATGTCTTCAGTTTTTGTGTGTGTGTGTGTGTGTGTGTGTGTGTGTGTGTGTGTGTGTGTGCGTGTAGCTGGTGAGGTCATGCGTGATAGCACAGAAGTCATTCCTGGGGTTTTATTGTGAATTTTATTGTGATTATGTCTAAAAAAAAAAACCTCCCAAAAAACAAAAACATCTACAGCAGATGTTCTCTCTGTGACCCTTCTAAAGTGAGATGAGTTTTTTTTTTTTTATGTATGTGTCTATGTGTTTTGAAAACCTGGTTGACAATAAAGTTTTAGTTGAATAGGAAGCATCCCAGTCCCAGTAAATACAAGGCTGTGACAACAACATCCAGTTATAGATGTATTAAGCGGGCCGGTGGTTTTCATGCACTCACTGGTGTTACACCACAGGAAATATAGGCTGGCAATAAAATCATTTAACTGGATACCTCAAACAGTATTCTGGTCAACACTTTAAGGAAGTGCTGTTGTAAAAAAAAAAAAAAAAAAAAAGCTCTTATAATTATCTGAATGTTTCACTGCAGGTGGATTAAATGAACCTCTTCTCTCTCCAGGTTAGTTAAGTGATTTTTGTCCAACCCTTTACTCAAGTAATCCATTTATTTACTTCAAAGTGGATAATTTATGCTCATTTCCCGCTTTATATTTTTATTCTTCACTAGAGTAGCTTTGAATAATGCACAGTTTAAAATACCTATCTTTTACTGTCTTCTGATTGGCTGTCCCTCATAAACAGAGGGTTTGGAGAGCAGGTGGGCGGAGCTTCCGTGCTTACAGCCAGAGCTGTGTGCCTGAGATGACCCCTGCTCTCACAGTGTCATTACTTGCATATACATTATATGGATAGAAGCACTGGACCACCTACACATTTACGTCTACAGGAGCTGAAGATAATGCCAGAGGAAGTTTGGAGCTCTGCAGTTATTGAGTCAGCCGCGTGTTGGCGGCTCAGCATCTGCTGACCCTGCTCTGTAGCTTTTCGTGGTCTGTAGCTTCATGGCTGAGTTGCTGTGGTTCCTAAACGCTTCCAGTTTGCAGTGACACCACTTACAGTTGATCATGGAATATCTAAGGGAGGAAATTTTACAAACTCTTTTGTCCAATTACAGCATCACACTGGAATTCAGTGAGCTCTTCAGAACAATCCATTTTTTCCACAAATGTTTGTAAAGGCAGATTTTATGGACAGATGCTTGATATTACACACCTGAATCCAAAGATGAAGAGATGCAGTCCAATACTTTGGTCCATATAGTGCACTCTGACCTTATTGTTTTGAACTTTGACCACATTTAATGTGAGCATCCACCACTGTGGAAGACATGACAGAAAATAAGAAAAAGCATAACAGGTCCCCTTAAATTTTCTTTGCTAAAAACAGTCAAGTGACGCTCAAAAATATTTGAGTGAAACATCAACATGTTTTGCCTGAATAAATGTGACCTGTCATCATGAAATCTACTGCGAATTTCCCAGAAATGTTACCAGATATGAATTATGACCCTGCTCAGAGTAGAAGGTCAACAAGCAGCAGAAGAATAATTCAGGTTTAAGTATGAGGACCAGTTCCACAATGAAAATATAAAAAAAAGTGAAGGTGAAGAATTCAATGAAATCTGGCTAACGTTTTTTATATTCCCCAGCATTTTACCAATGTAAGAATATAATGATGTGTTCACATCGCAGAATAAAAACAATAAAAATTTGCTTTGACACTTTCATTCCTTTTAGGATTTATTAGAATATATATTTTAATACTTCCATACTTGGCACAGATGTTCCTCTATACTATACCAACCACTTGGTTATGGCATTCCACTATCTTGCTATCATCTTGCACCCTGCTGTTATGTGCTGGGTTGTCTCAGGGGCATCTTTGCACAGCCTGAACCTGGGGTCCAGCCTCTATCAATCATGTGCTTAGAGCAGTGTTTCTCAAACTGTGGGGATATCAGCCACTCCTTCTATCTGCCAGTGGTAGACGGGCATAGGTGTTGAATGCCCGGATTTGGTTTTTCCCATTCAGCTGACTCCTCGGGACTTGCCGTACTCTCTGCAGATACTTGGAGATTACAGCTTTCCTAGCAGCCTCTTCATGGTTCACGTTTGCCTGTGGGATTCCAAGGAAGTTGCAGTTGTCTGCAGTGATATCGTCTGTGCAATCCCCTCAGTTCTGACCACCTCCCTCTCCTTGTTACCACCTGTCTATATGTCTCCAGTCTGAATGACATTCCAGTGTCATTGCTGTAGATCCTAGTGGTGTGGATCAGTGTCTCATTCACTCCTGGCATACAGCTTTAGGGGAGGTGGCTGATGCTTGCTTTATTCCATAGTAGCCAGTCTTGTTAATGAGGGGGTTCAAGGCCTATGCAGACCAGCACTGGGAACTTGTGCTGCTTTGAGCCATTAAATCATAGCATTTCTTGTCATCAATCCAGGTGATGCACAGGTTGGTCAGTCTGGTTTTACAGTCTTGAGTGACTGCTCTATCTACCAGCACCTGGTGTTTTGTGCCTCTGGTACTTCTGCTAGTTTCTTTCTGGAAATGAACCATATGCCTGTTCATCTTAGCTGCTATGATGCCTGGCAGGAGCCTCCACTTTGTTATGTGTTGCACCCTTTTCCAATATCCTCTTCCAGCATTGCTCTGTCTCCAGCCATATTGTTTCCCTGCCACTGAGTGTACACACACACACACACACGCACGCACGCACGCACGCACGCACGCACGCACGCACGCG
>VOQJ01012132.1:0-11047 GCA_015052665.1 Apistogramma diplotaenia | reverse complement strand
ACACACACACACACACACACACAATTACTGTATCTCTGTCACCAGTTCTCATTTCACTTGTTCACAAAAATTCTCTCTTTGTTTTTACTCACATTTTCCTGTAGACCCTGCAGATTGCATCACTTTCTTGGTTTTCAGAAACTGGGGTTTGTACACTAATTGGGATACAAGTGCACATGTCTAGCCTGTCTATCTACCTGCCTGTTTTAACTGTCTGTCTGCCCACCTGTCATCTGGTCTGTTTTCAACATTTTCTCACAGTAAAGGAACCAAAAGGTGGTAGGTTGCTAAGGTAACCAGCCTTCCTATCATTCCAGGATCTATCACAAGTGTTCAGCAAGCTTGTTTTAGGTTAAAATTCTTTACATTGGGAGAAATGAGTCACTCCTGATCCTGAAGAAGTCTATAGCGACACGGCAGGAATTCTGATGAATATGACGGAAAGTATTTAAGTGAATAAACAGTGTTTGCAAACAGTGATGTAGAAGAAGTCACTGGATATTGCAACAAGTTTGAATTATCCATAGGTGCATCCGACAGACACACATACCTCCCAGCAAACATGGCGGAAACAGTGAGTTTATCTTCTTTGTCAAAAACGGTCACAGCATGACGGCAAAAACTGAACTATTAAGGGGTGAATGTTGATGTTGTTTCCACATGTAACGGTGGTGCAGTCAGACAAAACAAGAAATATTGACTAAATTATTTATTTGAAGTAATTAAATGTATGTTTTTTAATCCAACAGCGTTTGATTGGCCACTAATTTGGTCACGAAATGATTGTAAACTACATCCACTCCGCTAGTAATATCAGGGCCTGTTTTAAAAAAAAACACAAAATACACTTTTAAGCCATTTAGGTTTGTCGACATGTAAATTTTATCTTATATGTTGTCCATAATATTGATATGATCCTTATAAACCTGTGAGGATCTTCTGTTTATTCTGATAGCTCAGTAGGATGAGAAAGGAGAGCAGGAGTCTGGAGTTTCAGTTGCCCATGAGCCATAAAACTTTTACCGTTGTCTCAGTCAAGAATATTTGTTCTAATCAATAAAAGAACATTATGAAAACTTCTTGAACACAAATCTTATCTTTCTGGAAAGTCGTCAGTCCTTGCAGGCCATATACAAGAGGTACACCGAGCTGACGGTACATCTGTGATGTCTCTGGATCAAAACGTGGAGAGAGCTGAAGAAGCCTGTCGGATGAAAGTTGAAACATCTTCAAGAAACTTAAAGAAGCCCAATCACCTTTTTTCAAGCACCAGAGAACTATGACCTGGATGACTGACAACCTACGGACATCTGTGATGTAGGTGCAACTTTCCATTTGAAAATATTTTCAAGTCGAGATGAAATGGCGACAAAAGATTGTCAGTCTATCTTTGCTCAAATCAAAATGTGCAATGGGCTGCTAAGTAACATGCTAATTAGCGCTTCACTCACCAAAGCTGGATCATCGACTTCTTGAACAGGTTGTTAGTAAAAACAATCTAAACAGTGAGCCATATCATGTGCCAGATAATTAAATGAAAAAAAAAAAGCTCCAGAAACCACAAAACCACAACAATGGAGCTCCACTTCAACAGCCTCAGTCATACGGGCCTAGACGCTGGTTGGTGATTCTCCTGGCAACATGGCTGAACCAACAACCTTCTTGATAACTTATATTTTGAAGGCAGACGGCTTCCATTTCCAGTTTGTGTTCCACTTTCACAGCTCCGCCACCGTTTGGGGAGCCGCGTGCATACAACTGGACATCTTCCGTGCAAACTGCTGGTGACTGTGGCAAGCCCTAAATTTTCCCTCACAACCAGTGATTGCCAGATAGACAGGTTTCTAAGCCTGTGTGACTGAGGCCACGGCAGAGCCTGTAGCTGCTTATGTAACTGCACCCCTACCTTTAAGCCTTCATGCAATTTAAGTGAGTTATAATACAAATCAGTTCTGTGCTTTTATATAGAGAGAGTTTATTAGGGTTTGGGGGCTTTTTAAAACACACCATTATCTCCTCTTTGGCTACACATATCTCATTTCAAATTGAACCTGTTTCTGCTTATTTGTATTGATTGCTACACTGCGAATAACTAATTGGGTCAGACTTATACCACAGCAGAGTCATCGAGAGCCAAAAGAAAGCATTATGGAACAACATTAGGAGCAAGCGGAGAAAGCTGGTCTGTATCATAGCATACAGCGAATAAAACCATCCACTCCAACTGGTATTACATGTTTTATCCACATTCGTAAGTTTAACAAGTTCTCCAGTGATTGTTTCCTGAGTCCATGCAATTTATCCCCGAAGAGCACGGAGCAGACAGACACACACAGGCAAAATTATGCACAGAGACACACTGGGGGAAAGTCTGGCAATGGCTGGGAGTTAATCAACCTGTTAATTGCTCCTCCGTGACAGGTTGATGTTTTTGTTTTCATCCCCTTCCTTCATCGTCTCTCACTCTAAGATCCTGCTGTGGCAAAATATTGGACCCAATAAGTCATTCGCAGAAGCAATTGGCCGGGGCTGGATGGAAATTGTGCTCCATCACAGTGTGTGTATCTATGTGTGAAAGTGTATCGTCTGTGACTTATTGTTTTGCTGCAACATTCATTCAGAAAAAAGCTCTGCGTGGGCTCAGTTTTTGTTGCTCAAGAGTCTGGCTGCGTAAGGCAAAGGCTTACACAGTCAAGCTGCTCTACATGGATTAATATTGTGTACAGCTTGAATAGTTTCCTTGAGATTTTAACAAAAAAATGAAAAACGTGAATTTATAATTCATGCTGACTTTTTTTTTTCTTTAGGCAAAAGTTATTTTGGTGAGTTAATAATTATTAGATCCAACAGCTTTGCCCTGAGAGCGAAATAGTGATTGTGATTTGTGTTTTTTTCTTTAGTTCCAGTGTGTTTCTTCAGTTCTTTTGAGGTTCCCACAGACAGCATACCTCAGTTCCATTTCTCGCTCACCGTTGTGTAATGACATAGTGGTTACCATAGAAATTGGCCTTATTTTGTAGATAATGAAAAGGGGGTGCATTTGTTAAATGATAGCTACACAGATATATCAGAGGAAAAACGACTTGGGAGACAGCCAGTGCCTATTTTAGTTTTTTGAAAAGCACTTCTTGGCAGTGGATGATCTGTTTTTTTCTTTTTGCTGAGTCATGGTTTTGCACTAAAACATCGTGTGTGTGTGTGCGTGTGTGTATATTTGATTTACTCATCTGATTTATTGTTAAACCTACTTTGTGTGTGTTGCCCGTGTGCATCCTTTGCCCTTCACTGAGACTGCAGAACCGCTCTATTTTTGTGCCTCACATTTCTCATCAATATTTCACTTACACTCCTCCATTTGCCTCCCCCTTTCTCTGCCTCGCTTATTCTCGGGCATCAGAATAAGGTTTTATCTATGCTCCACCACACACCATTGAAGGACTGGCTGGCTCGATGGAATCCCGTAGGGACGATATGAGTTGCGTCTGGTGCTATAAAGAAACTGCCACCGCCAGATGGTTGCAAACAATCCTTTTGCTGTTTTTTAACCTTTATTTACTCACGGTAAGGTTGACAGAATCCAACACATGCTCGCACATTATTCAGCTTTTCACAGAGGAACTGTCCTGCACAAGCGATCTCTTTGACACGGGGGTCATTTTGCGAAATTCACTGCAGCAACTGCAGTCAAGGGCAGACCAGCCGATGATAGAGGTTGACTATAGTTTTGTCCAATTCCCCCACCAAGCACGTCAAATCATATCCCCACCTGCTGAGTCAATTCAAGTGCCCCATCAACACTAATGACAGCACGCAGACAGAAGAAGACAGGGAGGGTTAAAAGAACAAGGACTCCATGCAGCGCAACATAATCGCCGCGCACCCCCATACTGATGAGGCAGGGCAGACGCTACAAATTGAAGCGCCAAATGTTTAACCTTTAAACAGACATACCTGTGGGCCCCACGCTTTCACTTTATACTGCATCTCTGTTTGTGTTCATTTCAGCACCTCCGAGAGCGCATCCACGATGCAAGTGAAATTTCCTTAGAAGATTTATGAAAATGTTTAGACTTGAGTTTGGCTTTTGGCTGCACAACTGTGCAGTCTGAACTCAGCATTTACTGGCTCGTGTCAAGATCGTGTCATTTTTTTTTTCTCTCATGGAAAATGGACAGTCTGCCAGGCAGGTGAGATGAATCTTTCATGACACTGCTGACCCTTTTCCCAGCACGTGTTAATGTAGATCTACAGTATGTGGGGTGGGAACGCTGCCTTAGTGAGACGAGCAGTGGAGATGATGCTGTGTCCCCATAGCAGAGCTTAAGGATTAAAAGGCAAAACATGAGTTGGAAGAATATGATACTTTAAAGCATAAATAATATGCAGTAAATATAACCCAGAGAGATTATTCAGTGGCCTTGTTTCATAATTCCAGCTTCATAAATAACATCCCAGTGTTATTTGTTGAAATGAGATAATTAAATCAATGTTTCAGTTTACTGAATTGGTTTAATCCAATTAATCAACTCACTAAAGCAAAAGGTTTGGCAAAGTCCCTGCATCTCATCATGTTTGTCACCGAAACCTCCAGAATTAACTGTACCCCCAAATTATGAGGACACGTGGAGCGTTTACTAGAGTTACTATATTATAATTACATACTTCAATGCAAAAGCAAATACACAAACTTTAAAGTAAAATCCCATTGTGAAAAAATTGATGTGTTGTTATTATTTTGAATTCCAGAAACCGTCTATCCCAGCTCATCCCAGCTGAGGCCTGGTGCAGCCTGAGCAGGGTGTCAGTCCATCACAGGGCAAAGACACACAGAGCCCACCGCTCAGAGTCACACCCACGGCCAACTTAGAGTCACCAGGTAACTTGAGAGGTGTGTCTCTGGACTGAGAGGTTACCTGGGAAAACCCACCCAAACTTAGTGAGAATATGCAAACTTCACACAACCCCAGCAGACCAGCAGGTTCAAACACAGAAAATTCTTCACCGTGGTGATATTTCAGAAACATTTCTACCAATTTCTGCCGGGTAACACTTACGCCACAGAAGTGAGATGACACTGGCAGAGTCATGCTTGACCCACCAAGTTGCTTTTGAAATTTTAGCTGTGCTGAAACCACACGTGTGCGTGCGCGTGTGAGCGTGTTTGTATTTTTTTTTCCTTTATGTGTATCAGAATAAAGGTATGATTATAGAGGGCATTAGCCCTTCTGCCTGCCTTTATTAGGCCACACATGAGGAGCTTTATTTCATCAGAGCTGACACCCTCCCCAGGAGTCATTTCTTTTTGCAATTTTCTGCTCGGTTTCATGTTCCATTACCGGCAGATTATGCTTTTTCTCTGTCTTGCACATACACTCATTTATGGATGAGCTCATGCACAAACGCATTTGCAGAACTTACACACATACGCGGCTGCACACACATATTGTGAGTGCTCATGATCCCGTGCACTATTGTTATTGGACCACTGGTTGTTGAATGGTAAATAGGCTAGCTTGCCTAGAGGAGAGGACAGTAGTTAAACCAGCAGTGAATTGCTTTCCATACTGAAAGTAAAATCAATTTCAAAACCCATTACCTGTATGGATGATTTAAAGGCACTCTCTGAGAGGAAATGCGAATTTTATTCCCTATTTCATCATTTTCTCTCTATGTATTTATTTGTGTGCGCATGTGTGTGTGCATGCATATGTTTCTGTTTGCATTTCACTATTAAAAGTCAATTTAATAGTCATGTTGAGTACAAAAAACATTTATAATGTTGTCTTTATTTCTTTAACAGCTCTCTGAACCCTGACAGAACAACTGTTGTGATATCACAGTGATGTAACTGGGTTTATCTCAAATGCCAGTCACCAACTCGGCACGCTGAAGACACGGATGTTTACAAGGGCGAGAGATTGAACAAAAGTCACTGCTGATCTGTGGTGTGGGATACAGTGCAGAGAACTAGACAAATCTGTGAGCTCCTGTTCAATTTGCTCCATCAGAAGGCATAACCTCCACTCTCATTCAGATGGATTTCCACCAAGACGTTCCTGTTAGTGCCAGTCATAGATTTTTTTTTGTCTGTTTGTATTTTTCTCTCACTCTTATTTTGATGATTTCATTGGTTGTAAGTCCATCCAAATGTCTCTTGAGGCGTAGTACTGTAGTCCCACACTGATGATAACATTTGGAAATCATAAGTGGAGGGAGGTCCTGGTCTAATTCACACATTAATAGCATACAGTACTGTGTTAATGTCTTGGGCCACCTCTCATGTCTTTATATATTACTTTCAAGAAGCCAGACTTCATTGTAATGGTTTTTAAAGTGCTCTTGAGCAATAGTTCTCCAGGCTTTGTGAAGGTCTTTCAAAAATTGTCTTTAGCCACTGGCTGCTTCTTCACTCATTTCCTTTTAACTGATCACTTTCAGTTAACAATGACCTCACTCATTATGCACTCATTCATGCATAAAAACACACCAAACTTGTTGGGAAAACCAGTGTTGTGGCTACACATGACAAACAAATTAGCAACCAATTTTGAATTTGTTACTAATAGCATGTCAAAAAAACCAAAAAAACAAAACCCAAAGCAAACAAAACAAATCACACGTGCATACATAATCCAGCACAGACCCGACACAGGACCTGAGAGATGCATCTAATCCTTCAGATCACCCATGTGCTGTCCTCTGAAGCCTCATCAGAAATGTTCTCGGTGGAAGGGTGGGTGTCAGGAAGCTGAGGTCTGCATTATTACATAAGAACTGGACTGAAAATCAGTGGCAACAAATGTGATGGAGTGATTAATCCAAATGTGACATTTCTGCTCTAAACCATTGTCAATTGAGCAGTCAGGAGAGAGACAACAGCAAATTCCTAAAGCCATCTGTAAAACACTGTGGAGGCGCTGTCATGATTTGAAGCTGCATTTCAGCCAGTGGTATTGTGGATTATTTAAAACTGGAAAGAATTATAAATGCAGAAAAGTCCAATTTTGATAGAGCTTTGAATGACCTGTTCCTGAAGACGGCTTAAATAAACTACAAGAAAGCTGCCTAAGAGAGTTTGCTTGAATTGTACAAACTCACTTTGTTTGCATGTGTCCATAAATCACTGCACCTACAGTTTTTTTCCCTTTTTATAAAGAAATAGTGGGTGGGCCAAGACTTTTGCACAGCACTACCTAAAAGGTTTACATGTTATTAACTAGATAATGTTCCCCCCTTCCACAGCATCATCTTTTGCTTTGCTTCATGCCACACTACTCGAAGGGATCAGAACAGATCTCCTATCGCAGAAAAAAATCATAAACATGACTTTTTGTCTGCTTGATTTTTGGCTGCTGCTCATCTAATTGCATCATCCCGTTGCACCTGTTGCGACAAATAACACAGCCAGGTGCTTATCACGGCATTATTGCCAAAATGTCACATAATCGCTTTATTACTTCCTCATCTTAAAGGGACTGATTCATTAATCAAAGCAGTAAGTTGTATAGAGGAGCATAAAAAAAGCAGACGTGGTGACTTGTCGCAGGCATGAAGGCATTAATGATGATGCATTCCATTCAGAGCAGGTGCAGCATTTGTAAGCTGGTTCACAGTTCTGTCATTAATGGACTTGCACTTTTATTTCATTAAGTCAAAATGTCTTCAGAGAAAAATCTCACACTTACTGCTGTGCCCCTGGCTGTAACAGCTGATTCTATGATGCATAATGGTCTGAATGCACCTTAAAGGCTCGGTGTTGCATTGCCTTTTGTCCGCTTAAGTATTTCTCCTGGGTTTAATCACAATGGACTTTTTCCACATCAGTTATTTCAGCTTTAATAATTAAGCGGGTGTTTGTTTTAATAGCCATGAATATCAAACTGCCTGGACATGTGTTGTCACCTTCTGTCCCGTGTGCGCGCCCACTCATCGTGAATTTTCAGCAATTTTGTTCTCGACTTTGAGCGAGTCACTTAAAATCATTGTTTGAGCCATCCTGTGATCACATTTTAATTTCTAACAGTGTCTCTATTTGTGACTTTCTTGCATACCGTGTCAGGAAAAATGTGGGGATTTTATTTATTTATTATTTTATGTGAGAAAAGTAAAGACGGTGCCAGAGAGCTGAGCTTGTTCTTTTAGTCGAAAGCAGGGTGTGAAATGGTGGGCGAGAATAGAAACCCTACGAGGGTCAGCGAGAGGTGAGTGCAAGAGACTGAAGCCTGCAGGAGGAGACAAGAAGTGACAGAGCTGAAATGAATGTGAAGGAATTGAAGGGAAAGAAAAAGAAAAGAAAGACACATCACTTAAAGTATCATTGTGGGGTTTTTTTTTTCTTTAAGGACATAATTGTGACTAAACAGTTCTTGCTTTAGAGACAGCTGCATATGTGAGTGTGTCTGTGTTGCAGCCATATTTCGGCAGGTGTGTATGTATCAACATTAATTTCATGGTAAAGTAGCGCTCATCAACTCGTCAACAAAACGGTGTGTGGGGATGCGGGTGTGTGTGTGTGGAGTGTGTGTGTGGAGAGTTGGGGGCAGGTGTACGGGGAAGTGTGTGAAGCATTAAGCTCTGTTAAACTCAGATGACTTTCACTGGTGTTGCTTACAGGGTGATTCATTCTCAATCACTTCATCTCTTCGCTGGTGAGCCTGACTGGTTGTGATAGTGTTTATTAAAGTCGTTTTATTTTGCTGTTGTTTTCTTATTTGTTGATTACAATGGAAGAAAATGCTCAGCAGATTAAATTCTTGGCTTCAGAGCCACACGGCAGTTTTTGCCACAGTGAGTAATTTGGTTGCAACTGACACAACAAACAGATGCTTTCAAGCCATTTAGCTTCTTGAGCCACTTACCAGTTGTGGTCTCTATTTTCCACAGCTGCACAGCAGAGCTCAGAGGAGTGTTGCTGCTTCACTCTTTCTGACTTGTTAAAGATGGCAATAAAGAAACTTAAAAATCAGTGACACTATTTAAAATGTTTCCACTTTCAGGTGGTTTAGCGCATGCGTTGTTATGGATATTTTATTAAAGAATGCAAGGAAGACTGTGTGGAAAACTATGCGGGTATAAGAGTCTTTAGGGTTAGAAGAGTCTCAGCTGCTGTATGTATGGCTTTTCCTTGACCTGAATGGAAGTGAGGTTAAGGACAGCGCTCAGAGAATCAGACTGCACTTATACTTAAACTCAACTGTTCCAAAGATGAACAACAAAAACACAAACCTGTTCATATTTATACTCCCCGCTCATCCCTTATTAAGAGTTTCAGCATCTATGACGTAAAAAAAACATGAATAATAATCCTAAAAACTGGCAACACAGTAATGCCCCAAAGAAGGACATGACCAATACAAACTGACTACAACCCCCACTTTGCTCTGAACATTTTATTACAGCTAATTATCTTTATTTATAGGCCACTTTTCTAAACCCATGTTAACAAGCAGATTTTAATAAAGTGGCACGGTAGTCATAGTTTGCCTGTGGATTTAACAAATTGTTATTAATGGTAAGAAGTTATGGCACAAGATGGAAAACCCACGCGGCAGCAATTTACATGATAGTCTGCTTCACTTGTCAGTTACTGTGTGGTTTGTTGCTGTGAACACTCGGATGGTGGGAACTTCAGATGCCAGTGTGTAAAGGACGGTCCAGAGCATCCGATGCTGGGAGCAGCCAATAAAAGGAGCCCTCGTTGATAATGCCATTTATGTTATGTCATCATTTTGATGTGTTCAGTATTGTAAAGTAGGTTACAAGTAAAGAAAAAACTCTCCTGTACTTACAAACTCTTGAATAGCACAGAGCGTTCACTGACATCATTAGTAAAGCACAGGTTTCAATGAGTGCGTTTTAATGCATTTTTGCATCTCTGAATTGGCTACTTGTTGAAAGTTCAATACAAAAAGCGCTCTAACGAGTGCTGCATTCACACATAGATTTTCAGTGAGCTCACACCCAGAGTGCTCTGGGGCTTTTGGTGGTCCCTGCAGTTTTGGGGTCCCAAAGCAACCTGGTTGGTAATCAGTCGTCGCTCCCATCTGTTTCCCCCACCTTTGAAGATTTGCCTCAACTTCATCATAAAACATCAGTGCAGTGCTCGCTTTATTAGTTATTAATTCCAGTGTGTTTTCTTTTTTGTAGTGAAGAAATAGCCAAAGGAGACATTTACAGTTTTGATAGAGAGAATGAAAACAGCACTGAGCTCTGCGTTCTGTTTGTTGTTTATAAATTGTCACAGATTTTTTGTAGTCAGCTGTTTGCCGCGTTGTCGTTGGCGATACAAATTTTGCACAATTTTAGTATTAATATGCCAGGAATGATCTGCTGCTCTAAATATGCAAACACACACAGCGTGTCCCTGGAAACGTCATACTTGTTGAGCAACCTCTCACCTCTTAAACATCCTCAGCAGGACACACACTGACTGTAAAATGACCACATGCTTGTTTTTAGCTGCACTCTTTAGTTTTTACCCACACACATACGCATGCAGAGAGAAGAAGCTTTATCACGTCCTCATAGGAACTTCTGAAATGTTAAAAGAAAATCAAAGAAGCCTTTTTTCCCCCCAAACTCGTCCTGTGAACGCGAATTCACTGAGAGCATTATTCAACAGAGTGCAATTGTAAAAGAAGCAGGAGAAATCTTCAGGAGTAAAGGATAAAGTCATGAAATGGTAAAATGTAAACCTTTGCTGAGGAAACACTCTGGAGTAAAGCGGGACAAAATGTTAAGAGAATGACATTTAGTTGCGGGAAGGTTGTGAAATGCTCATAATGACATTTACAGTAACCTTTTGCTGTGACTTTTTAAGAAGGGTTAAAACCACAGAGATGGAAAGATGGGGCCACGTTAGGTCTTTTCATTAATCAGAGAGTGTTTGTGCTGGGCCACAGCCCGCGGGCTATTTCTTTTCTCACTCGTTAAGAAGTGAGAGGTAAGATGACGCCACACACATAAAACAGTCAAGGCTGCAGGGCGGGCTGAGGGCCACGGCATTTGTCAGTAACCAGTAAAGCCAGAGTCGAATCCTGTGGCAGAC
>VOQJ01012130.1:19669-33454 GCA_015052665.1 Apistogramma diplotaenia | reverse complement strand
ATATATATATAGATAGATACACAGTGATGAATAGTGATGGGAGGTGTAGTGAGGTAAACGGTCCAAGAAAAAGAAGACCACTCAAATAAAAAAAGTGTTGATCCAAAGTAGGAAACTTCCCACAGAAAGTACAATTAAGAGTGAATCCAAACCAAACACAGCACATGTGCAAATCTGTCCATCATCGTGGAGTGAATAACGGACAATAGTAAAGATGAAGCAAAAGAATTGGGAGAGCCAGCTGGCAGAAGCTGAACAACATGCAGCACATTTCACACACTACACATGTTGATTCCCTGTGACAAGTAAATCTAAAAAAGGGCAAGCCCCATCACAAAGGATTTTTCTGCTCAGTATGCAAATGTACACACAGGGAGAACAGCTTGTAATTTTCCAGCACAACTGCACAGATGATAAATTGTCTAGTATCATAACACTGAGACTGCAGGCCGTATTCGAGATAGAAAGGTAAACTGTGACTATTTGTATATTATAAGCAGGCAGCTGGTGCCGCATGAAGTACCAGAATTGCATCAATCTATCTTACTGATACCTTACAGGACTGGGCAATGCATCTCAATGATCAGTGACGAATGGTTTGGTTTTAAAACATTAAACTACAATAAATGGTTTGGTTTGGTTTCAA
This sequence comes from Apistogramma diplotaenia, assembly GCA_015052665.1. NCBI lineage: Eukaryota > Metazoa > Chordata > Actinopteri > Cichliformes > Cichlidae > Apistogramma > Apistogramma diplotaenia. Next base: position 32,808 of record VOQJ01012130.1, on the reverse strand, counting down.
GCAACACGAGGACTTTTAAGAGGTGATGACAGTAAAGCCAAAGTCCTTCAAAATTTTCTTAGTAACACATGATCTGAGGCCAAAAATCTGATTCCTAGAATTCACATAAAAAGCATAATGTTAATGTTCCCATTTATATCCAGCAAACTTCCTGCCAGAGATTCTTGCATCCACGATTTCCCTACTGTGTTTACGTAATGTCATTGAAAACAGTGATAGAAAAAGAGCACATTGTTTATTCTGCATTTTGTCAGAATCGGTGCACGTAGTGGAGCACATCCCTGCAGCTGCGACTATTTGAGTGGCAGCTGCAGAATGTTGTGCTGCCACCTAGTGATGGCATGTAAAACAGCAACAAGCCATCAGATTTTAAAGGTTAAGATGTTGATGGAGCATGAAATTGTAAAACAAACAGAAAGATCAGTGAGCTTTCTCCTACTTATTAATCTTTATCCCCAGCAACAGGCCAGAATAGAGTTCTGCAGAAGTATAGAGTCGAGATAACAATAAGACTTCCTCTTTGGCAAGGATCTGTACACTCAGGTGTCAGTTTATTAGATACAGCTAGCCAAAACAAACTGTTACTAGAACCGTCACTAGGACTTGTCAGCATAAAGCAGTCCAGTTACACAGTCACAAACGAAAGTCTCCAAAATGACAACGCACTTGGATTGACGCATTTCTAGAATGAAAATGAATACTGATAAAGAAACGACGTGTTGCAGGACTGAGGACTAGTTCACCAGACCGACGTAATTTTAGCTAGGTGTACGGAACAATCTGACGCCTCTCTCTGTGTATGTTTCTCTCACATTTATTTCAGAAATGCTTCAAAAATAAAACATTTATGTGTCACCCACGTGCACCCTAATTTTCTACAGTGCTCTAGATATGGCTTTTAAATATGCTGCAAATTCAAACCTCTGTTCAAGAAAAGATAACGTTAAGATATTGTTTCTTTATTGATAACACACACTAAGCCCACCCACATAGAAACACGGTGAAACCATTCTTTTATATCGGCTGTTTGGTATTCAGGCCTATTTGCCCAGACAGACCCGGGGCCTATTCCAGGAAGCATGCTCAACAAGCTTAAACGCACACTCTGAGGTGACCAACGCAGAGTAAGTGCGTGCGTGAATAAGGAAAGAAAGCCATCATCAATGGAGCGCAGATACCAGGATTCACCATGGCAACTGGTAAATAAAAAGCCGAGCCTCCATTTTAATCCGATAGATCGAAAATCTTACGCGTCGGTGTGGAAATTGGTGGAAACTGTTCCAGAAACTATTTCAGCGTTAACAAAGCTAGAGTTTTTAGATAAACTTGCTTTCTGGAATAGGCCCCTGAGAACAAAATAATAATATTGTGCGTGAGATAATCAATAGTTAGGCACAAAAACGTCATTATGGCAAGTGTAAAAAATGTCAGGTTTGGTAGCAGTAACTTGATTTACACCTCCTCTACAGCTATTAAATTTATAGTGTATCACATTTCACTGCGATATGAATGTAAAGGATGTAACAGTACATAATGAGCACTTAGCATTCAAAGTTACAGTATGGAAAAATCATTAAGCACATTTTTGTTGATTTAAAGGCTGACAAATAAATAGTCCAGACTCCAGAATGTGTAGAAGAAAATGCATGGCTGTGCCTGCATATTTTAAATATCTACAGTATGTTCAATATATTAGGTGATAGACACACTGCAAAAAGAGGCCCTTTCATGTTGCATATAAATCTCTAAGGACACAGATTTTCATAAAACAGACACTTGCAGCAGGAGCGATAATGTAATTTTATCAACGCAAACTGTTTTTAAACAGGTCATAATCCATGTGAAACCTGCAGGAGAACATAAAGGGTCATTTGTATCATGAGCAGGACAGTAAGCTGTGTGAAACGAGATGCTATGGAAACAGGGAAACATGGGCATCCTCTCTCAGCGCGTCCACCTGTTTAAACTCACACCACCTGATAAGTGTGGGTACTTGAACCTTCCCGGTGATGCTTAGAGCTCAGCTGTGAGCTGTCCTTTACTCTGGATGACCCTCATGACAGACTGGACCACCTCTGATGTGGTTCCCTGACCTCCGAGATCTGCCGTGTGCAACTGCAAATTGTAAAAAATTAAAATAAATCATACATGAAGTACAACAAACAAAAGAAAAGGGTGCTAACAAAATTCCAAAATATCAATTATGCACATGGACATAGTTTATACAATTTTAGCTGTGGCATGTGTCTCGTGCCAGGTGCTGTAATTGGACAGCTGCTTTGTGCTTTCTCGGTGCCTGTAAACCATAATCAGGTTTCCACAGTAACCAGTCTAATACTGCACGATAGGCAGATTGTACTCAAGAAACATAATTAAGGCCACTGCAGAATAATCCCATACAGTGTAGAACTGCACAAGAGCTTTATGAAAGTTAAAAGAAAAAAAAATGCTGCTTTGTGTGAATGTACTATGATGCCTTCTTGGAAGTACGCCAGACCTGCCGCTGGGGCCTTAAATCCTATGTCACTCAACAATGGGCTGTGTGCTTTGGGAGCATGATGGGTGAGGAACCTATCAGTGAGAAAGGCTCACCCTGGTTTCGTTCATTGTGGTGAAGACTGCATTCCGGATCAAACTTGCGTAATCATTAAGCCTAGAGACATAAAGAAAACATTATTTACATGTAATACAGTCACACCAGTACACTTTAGATTTTAAAAAAAAAGTAAGGAAGTTCTTTAAGAGTTTTATCCAGAAAATCTTACTTAAGGTGGTCCAGCATCAGGCAGCTAGCTAGCAGCATGGCAGTTGGGTTTGCAATGTTTTTGTCTGCAATACTTTTTCCTGTGTTCCTTGTGGCCTGAAAGGGAGTATAAAAGGGAAAAAAAAGAGAAAACTTTGATTTATAACACGTGCATTTTCCATCTGGCAGAAATCTGACAAAACTGCATCCTTAAAGCCTCTCAAAAGCCTCCAACACCCACCGTTTCAAAGACAGCATAGTCACGACCATAATTAGCCCCGGGTACGAGGCCAGGTCCTCCCACCAGGCCTGCACACACGTTGCTTATCACGTTCCCATACAGATTGGGCATGATCATCACATCAAACTGCTGTGGTTTGGACACCAGCTAAACGACACAAACAGTGTTAAGTTAAAAATTAGATCCAAGAACATTTCCCAACATTCCCTGGATTCCCTAAAATATCATCACCTGTTACCTGCATTGTGGTATTGTCCACAATCATGCTGTCGAACGTGATGTCTGGATAACCAGATGCCACTTCTTTGCAGCACTGCAGGAACAAGCCGTCAGCGAGCTTCCTGTTGAGACAGAAACACCACACTCAGCATTTCCAGCACTAAGAAGCACAAAGTAAATAAAATCAGAAGGCCTAAACTCTTCGACAGGATACATTTTCCACAAAGTAACTTACATGATGTTAGCCTTGTGTACAGCGGTGACCCTGCGGCGACCTCTCTCCCTGGCCAGTTTGAAGGCATAATCAGCAATCCTGAGCGAATTATTCTTGGTGATAATCTTTAGACTCTCCACCACCCCAGATACACTCTAAAGGGAGAACAACACGACAATAATATGAGTTTAAAGCTTGACTAGAAAGATCAATACGATTCTAGAGAATAAAGGAACCCCTGTAAGAGTATTTACTTATACTAATACAAAAAGTAAAACTACTCTCTCTAACGGAAATGGAAATTAATGATGTATGGATGGTACCCAACTTCCTTCTCAAAAATTTTTTTAAAAAGAGAGTAGTATTGAATGTTTTTCCTCATCTCTGACCTCATGCTCCAGACTGCTGTACTCTCCTTCTGTGTTCTCCCTGATGATCATGATGTCAATGTTCTTGTGGCGAGTCTGGACCCCGGGGAGGGACTGACAGTGCATCACATTGGCGTACAGGTCTAAACCTGTGCTGTTAGCACACACAAAGGACCAAATTATGGCAGAAATTAAGACTATTTGACAAAAAAGAAAAAAAAGGAACCTTTACCGAAAAAAAAATAAAAATCTCATGTAAACCTACCGCAGCAGATTGTTTCTGGATTTGACAGACGGTGGCATGGTATGTTTGGTTTCTATGTTACCTATCAAAAGAGTAAAGCAGTTTCTGTTACTTTATTTTCATGGTATTAGTACAAATTACACCCTACTTACAGCCATGTTGATGCTTTCACATCGTCGATCGTGACACTACAGAAAAGACTAGTTTGCTTACCCTTAAGGGCAACTCCATTACGTCGGATGGCAGTGATGGCGTTATTTATGTCATCCTCAGATTCCAAAGCAGAGTTGACATTCACCACCTCAAAGTCAACTGGCACACAGCTGAACCTACAGCACAATGTTTACAAACCACACAATGAGGTATTTCTCACATGTCTGTAGATGATGCTGACTAAACATGAATGAGATTAAATCGAACCAACCTGAAAACCTCTCGGACGTGACTGAGAAGCTCCGGACCAATTCCATCACCAGGTATAAGGGTCACAGTGTGTCTGCCTCCATACTTTGCAGGAGGGGGCTAGAAAATTGGCACTTAGAAAATTATTAACTTCAACAAACAAAACAAGGGAGCTTTGGCCCCTTTTTTAAGATACGTCATGTATTAATATTAACATTATGCACAAAAAATAATATTTCCAGTAAGTCCAGAAGATTAACAAACATGGACTTCATCAAAATAAAGTATACAATGAATTTGATAGTTTTTGGAATTTAATATCAGCATCTCTCTACATTACCAATGGCATAATGACAAATATATAAAGTGTAGTAAAGTTTGCTGTGGTGGATTGGCACTTTCATGAAATATTTGAATTCATAAAAGGCGTAAAGACACTGTCGTGAAAATATTAGTAGGAAACGTGAAAAATGATGCCAACCGACAACCTTAAGCCTTACAAATCACTTGCCAATTTGAAGTCTTAATATGAGTTCGCATGCAATTTATGTGACATATTTAAAAGCCATTATATTTCTGATTATCCTAGTGCTTTTCTCATCATCACACATCTCTTCTCTCCTGTATTTCACAGCTCCACTATATAAAATATTCTTGTTTAAGAAATGATGCAGTGACATGCGGTGAACCATATCATGAGTCAGCTACTTACAATGTTTTCTCCCTGTTGTTGAAGATGGACAGAGGAAACCAGAAGGACAAGAGTCAGTTTGACAGCTGCTTAGAAGGACAGGTTTGATCCAAACAGTGCCAAACACAGTTGTGTCATAACCTTGACCCCCAAAAAGAGCCGAAAAAAAACAGAAACTATATTGCCAAAAGTGTTTGCTCATCTGCCTTCACACATATTTGTAGTTGAGTGACATTCCATTCTTAATCTATGGGGTTTAATGTGATGTTGGCCCACCTTTTGTGGCTTCAATTATTCTGAGAAGGCTTTCCACAAGTTTTAGGAGCATGTTTATGGGAGGTTTGGGCCATTCTAATAGAAGCCAATTTGTGAGGTCAGACACTGACGATGGATGGGAAAACCAGGCTGACAGTCTCTGCTCTAATTCATCAGACTCGCTCATCGGATTACCAGATGAAGAAGTGTGATTTGTCACTCCAGGGAACACGTCTCCACTGCTCTAGAGTCCAGTTGCAATGTGCTTTACACCACTGCATCCAATGCTTTGCATTGCACTTGGTGATGTATGGCTGGGATGCAGCTGCTCGGCCATTGAAACCCATTCCATGAAGCTCTCTGCACTGTTCTTGAGCTAATCTGAAGGACAGATTAGGTTAGAAGGTCTATAGTGATTAACTCTACAGAAAGTTGATGACCTCTGCACACTATGTGCCTCAGCAAACGCTAACCTTGCAGTGTGATTTAGCTTTTTGTTATAATACCACTAACAGCTGACTGTGGAATATTTAGTAGTGAGGAAGTTTTACGACTGGACTTGTTGCATCCTATCATGGTACCACACTGGTGGTGTGTACAAGCATTTGTACAAGCTCCTGAGAGCTTGTACAAATGCTTGTCTGCTCTGCAAGCTTGGTTTTATACACCTGTGGTCACGAAAGTGATTGGAACACCTGAATTCAATGATTTAGATGGATGAATGAATACTTTTGGCAATATAATGTATATACACAGACTTCCCAAGTTATATGGAAAAAGACATCCAACTCCAAAGTTTAATCCAATGCCACACAGCCTGGAAATAAAGACTTTGATTAACCCCAGATATGTTTATAGCACAAACGTAAACGCCAAACTGGCAAAAAACGCATGTACCGATCTGAATCACTCACAATAAGCAAGGTCTTATTCCGATGACTGGTCAGAGTTGTTCCAAATACCTGGAAAATAGCATGGGCAGATGGTTTAGAGCGTGTTTGTGAGTGAATCAAGTCAACAGAGGCTGCAAAACTTGTCACCACCCCACAAATGTGGAAAAGTCTGCTAGCTTTGCTAATTCTGTCACCCGATATTAAGAGCACGAACTTGTGTTCAGGTAAAATAACGGAGTTTAAATTAGAGCCTGGCAACAATTTTCAGGTGCGAAAAAAACAAGTGCAATTTAACTTGTCTTACTTTAACAGTGGTTCCAAGGCGTCCAACCCAAAAAGGATTTATTATTTTGGACGCGGAGAGTACGGCACTGCGGGCGGCCATCTTGATTTTGAAGTACTGGGAGCAGATGTGCGGATGTGACAGCATACTTGCTCCTTTTTTTGGTAACGTGGCTATTTCGTTATTTCGTACTTGTAATACATTTAGTAAAAGTTTAATAATAATAATAATAATAATAATAATAATAATAATATTATATATGTAGAATTTTTTTTAATAGTCACGTGACACCTTCGCGCAGACTCCGTGTTCACGGGTTCAGGTCTGTATAAAGGTTCGGTGTTGGCTGGAGGTTATATCCGGAAGACAAATGGGTTAAATTAAACTATTCATTTTTTCCATGTTTGTTGAAATAGCACACCGGTTCAGTCCGAATTCTTACTGAACGCGTATATATATTAGGGCCGACTTAATGAGGAAACAGCGCAAGAAATAACAAAAAGTCCTGGGTGACGAGAGCAACAGCTCTTCGTTACTCTTGTTCGTTACCGCCGAGCAAAGGCGACAAGACAAGGCGAGACTCGCTTGTTAAAGCAAGCAGGTAAGCTCTGCTAATTGTTGTACAAATCTCACGGACAGTATCGTTAAGGGTTCATTCTTCACTGGCTTGTTTTTGCGGATTGTTTGGATTCATGTTGTAACCTTTAAATGTCATCTCTTCAGAGCCATTTTGCAGGGCTACTGAAAAGAATTTTATAAAAAACAAAGCTAGTGAGAGAAGCATCTTCACTTTCAGTGAAATCAGCTTAAATTATTTAAAATAATGAAATGTTTTTATTCACGAGTGTCCCTTTTTTAAGTTGTAGCAGCTTTTAAAACTATATAAAGACACAGAAACTGATAACATTTAACTGGGAAATGGAAACGTGTTTTAAATAATAATGTTATTACCAAAAAGTTATCTGTTTATATAAACTACTTTAAACCACCCTAATGTGGCTATTTCTCTTCTACCCAGGTCTGTGAAACAGTGAATCATGAGACTAACAGGTTGGTTGGTATTTTCAGTAGGAACTTGTTGTTCTGTTGGTAATCCCATGTGTTTTCTGGCTTGAGCTGATGTGTCCTGATTATTCTGACAGCCCCCCTGCGAGCTGTGGCTGTGGTGCTGCTGGTGGGTCTAACTTGGCTGCTAGCAAACACCTTATTTGGAGGGGAGAGTGGTTCATCTATGCTACATTTCTTCAGCGGTAAGATAAATAGTGCTGGGACCCAAAAATGGAAGAAAATGTGCCGTCCTCTAAAACCTCGCACGTTAGCTTCTTAGAGCTTTGTTTTATGTGAAGTAAATCTTTGTGTTTTGTATTGCTGATTGAGCGAAACGAGGAGTTGTTGAGCATCATGACTGAAAACTGTAATCAAGATTTCTTTTTTTTACATTTCTACTACTTTAGTGACAAATTATTAGTAAATATTTTAAGTGAGTCTACAGATATGTTATGTGTGTTGGTCTCAAGTTGATGCATGTTTGATGGATGTCTGTGAATTAAATGAAACAATTCAATTATAATAAAGAAGTGTTAAGCTTGATTAGGGAATGTGTTTGCCTTTTTCAGGTACAAGTGAAGAACCAACCCCAGGTAAGGAAACTAATATCTGCGCAAAGTTGCATGCTTATCTTCCTTTTTAATCACCATTACCTAATGTATATTCTAACAGAACCCCGGCCACGAAGATATAAATGTGGACTTTCAGCCCCTTGTCCCACAAAGCATCTGGCTTTCCGCGTGGTGTCTGGTGCTGCTAACGTCATTGGTCCCAAAATCTGCTTGGAGGACAAGATGTGAGATTCAGTATTTGTCGTTTCTATCTCTTCATCTATGTCTTTGTCTCTCCTGCTGTCGCTGTCTCCTTCCCTTTTCCCCCCTTTTTTTTCTTTACACTGTTCTGTTCTTTTCCTCTGTGCTGTCATAGCCAGGCCTTCAAGCATGTCTGGGGAGCTGAATGCAAGTATTGTTTCTTTCTGTTGATCCCTCATCTCATTTTGCCTGTAGTCTTGGCCCATATACGTGTTACGTAGTGTGAATAAGAGTGTAAATGGCTATGTATAAGACTTGCGGTTGTGTCTCACAGGTTAGTGAGCAGTGTGAAGAACAATGTTGGCAGGGGACTAAACATAGCCTTGGTGAATGGTGAGACTTTCATTCCTGAAGTTTTAACAAACTGTTTTTATTTTTTAACTTCTTTTCCTGGTGGTATTTTAACATTTTACTGACGTGTCTCTGCTCCAGGGGTAACTGGCGACCTTTTGAAGACAAAAACCTTTGATATGTGGGCAGGAGGTAATAAAAACCAGACATTAATGTTTAATGTGGTTCTCATATCCTGTAGTCCATACAGTTTGGCAATAACAACCCATAAACTGCAGTTCAAATCTCATGTGATGCTCATTTTCAGATGTTTCCGAGTTGTTGAAGTTTCTCCGGCCACTGCATGAAGGCACACTCGTGTTTGTGGCCTCATTTGATGATGCTGCTACAAAGTAAGAATTTGTGACATGCACCCAGTTCCACTTCAGCATTCCTCCCCTTTCACCTCAGGCAATTTTAACAGACACGTGAGGATATTTCATATTATAAACAAAAAGCTAAAGAAATAACCCGTTTGAGGTCATATGTGACACGAACATTTTGATGCAAATTACAGTGTAATATTAGAAGAACACTGTGAAGAATACTGTGAATGCTCTTGAGAGCATTCAATAATAGGAATTAGGAATCCCCATATATCAGTATCATTTCCTGAAAGCCAATATTAACAAAGGCAGTATAATTTTAAGCATAGCTTTAAAGATAAGACATTTTATGAATAGTTGACCTTGAAGAAGAGGTCAGAGGTCGAAAGTAATGTTATATTTAGAATCCCCACATTAGATTCTGATCACAGCGACGCCAATAAGCCTGGCCCACTGAAACTTTTAACCTTTAAGATTTATCAGTGTTGTTAGAAATAGCTGCACATGACCATTGACCTCATGATTTGATTTACAAAGTCTAGAACTGAATCAAATTAGACTGATTCAATTCATTCCTGATGCTTTGGGTACTCGCTATTAAAGTCTTTGATGAGAACGACTACAGTATCTTCTTTGTTAAGCAAGCGGTGGTTGCAACAATGTTCCTGGAATATATGTTTTGCAAAGTGCACACTTAAAGAAAATTGCTAAACCTTTTTTTTCCAATGTTGTCAGGATGAATGACGAGTCCCGACGACTGTTTGAGGAGCTCGGGAGCACAGCAGTGAAGGATTTGGCCTTTAGAGACAGCTGGGTTTTTGTTGGAGCCAAGGGCATTGAGAATAAGAGTCCCTTTGAGCAGGTTTGTTCCTTTTCCCATCAGTGCTAAACAAAGGCTGAGGGTGCTTGATGTGATGCTGATGTTGAGCAGAAAATGTTCTCCCACTGTGACGTATAAAGCACAATGCAAAAGGTGCCAACTTACAGCACAGTCAAGATGTTTTGGTTGCAGTCACAGCGGTATTGTGAAACAGCATTAAGTACACTCACCAGACACTTTATTAGGTACACCTTGTTAGTACTGGGTTGGACCCTCTTTTGCCTTTAGAACTGAATGAATTTCAGTGGCACAGATTCGACATGTGATGGAAACATTCCTCAGATTCTGGTCCATGTTGACATGATGCCATCACACCGTTGCTGCAGATTTATCAGCTGAACAGCCGTGATATGAATCCCCCATTCTCCCACATCCCAGAGGTGCACTACTGGATTGAGAGCTGGTGACTGTGGAGACCTTTTCAGTATAGTGACAGTTTAAGAAACCAGTTTGATATGATGTGCTAGAAGCAGCCATCAGAAGATGGGTACACTGTGGTCATTAAGGGAAGGACATGGACAACAAGAGTATACAGGCAGCCTGCAGCATTTAAATTTTGCTCTTTTGGTACAAAGGCGCTCAAAGTCTTCCACACTACAACCCGCCTGAATCGTTGATACAAGGCAGGATGGATCCATGCTTTCATGTTGTTTCTTACCGTAGCATCCATATGTCACAGCAGAAATTCTGACTCATCAGACCAGGCGGTGTTTTTCCAATCTTTCATTGTCCAATTTTGGTCAGCTCGAGTGAACTGTAGCCTCAGTTTCCTGTTCTTAGCTGACAGGAATGTCACCTGGTGTGGTCTTCGGCTGTTGTAGCCCATCAACGTTGTGTGCAATCGGAAATGCTGTTCTGCATCCTTTGGTTGTGTTGAGCCATTATTTAAGTAACCATTTTAGTCTAACCATTCTCTTCTGACCTCTGGCATCAATTTGTAAAACCTAGATGAAAACCCAGAAGTACTCTGAACAAGTTGTCTGGCAGCAACACGTTCAACGTCACTTAAATCATCTTTCTTCTGCATTCTGATGCTCAGTTCAAACTTTAGCAGGTTGTCTTGACCCTGGCAGCAATTCTGTGCCTAAATGCGTGGTGTTGCTGCCATTGGCTCATGAGGTATTTGCATTTTTGTTCTTGCATTTGGATCATTTCATGATGATGCAGATTTTTAAAAAAGGCTGTGTTGAAATCTTCTGGTGTTGATATGATGTGAATGTGGGAAGATGTGAATGAAAAAACTTTCCCACATGACTGTTAACAGCTAAACTGCTAAATCAACTCTGACTTTAAAAACGGTCATATTCAGCATATTAGAGAGCGCAATTATACAGCAATTACTGTGCTATGAGAACCTGATCCCAGTCTGTTTTGCTGACATCAGTTCTGTTTGACCTTTTTTCCCTTTAGCGCATGAAAAACAGTAAGAGCAGCAACAAATATGAAGGCTGGCCTGAGTCTCTGGAGATGGATGGCTGTATTCCCCTGCGGCCACCGCTGGAAGGTTAACTCTGGCCAGTACTCACTCACATGGAGATCAAGAGAACCTGGAGCATCGGCAGCAAAACAGAATAACTGTCAGACGGTCCAGGAGCTGCTAAATGACACCGTTCAAGATCTGAACCACAAATAACATTTTATTTTCCCTCTCGTGGCAGAGGCATGAGCTCAGTGCAAAGATTGCCTTGATATATTTAAAGTTGCTAGAACCTGCTGTAGGGGATTTCTGATTTAAGCCTTTGAGACTTTTTTGAAGTGAAGTAATGTTTTGGAAAAGAGGAAGATTCTGTTGGGTGTTTCCGTTATGAAAATCATTTCACCTGAAAAGAGAAAAAGAAATAGAAAAGTTAGCAGATCCAGGCAGACCTATACTCTCACTGTGGAAATGTATAGAGCTTTGGGAATTATGCAATTGCTCTGCCTCCCTTCTCACGTGAAAGTCTGTGTATGCAGCTTTGATGAGAGGACAAAGCCTAATTATACTTTTCTGTTAAAGTGTGAATTATAGGAAGAGCTGTCAGGTCAGCTTAGTTGTCTTTTTCCAAGTTTTATGTCAGCAAATAAGGATAAATTTGAGGTTAAGTTGTTGTGTGATTTTTCTCTTAGCCATTATAAATGTATTTCTCTCTGTTTCAGTTATTTAAAAAGAAAATCATTGATAATGTTCACCTGCGATTGGCAAATGGTGGGGTTGGGGGGGGGGGTAGAGGTAAAATGCACAAGCTATAAGGCTGGGTAAATACACACACACACACACACAATGTGTATGATACTGATCAGGGAAAAGAAAGTGCTGCTGCTAGCTAGTCTGCAAACTTTGCCAATGAGTCGATTCACAGTGCCCTCTGTAAATACAGATCCAAAGAGGCTAAATGTATGAACAGATATATCTCAGTACATATTTTCTGAAGGTTGTTTTGGAAATTTTGCTACTTATTTTCACATTTACAGTGTGATTATATTCACTTAAGTCATCACCCAGATAAACCCAGCATTAGATAACCAAAGTGTAACAATGGCTAGTGGATGAATACAGCTCGAGTAGCTCTTCTAAAGCCATTGTTGGAAAATGGGTAATTTTTTTTTTCTCTCTCTCCAAGACAGCTTGTAGGTGTTTTTGTGCTTGAGCAACAGCACAGGGAAGTGCTTAACACTGAAGCCCTGAGTGGTTTCACACTGGGAAACCTAATCCATATCAGAGTAGGAAAAAAACTTTGAGCAATTCTATGAGGTTAAAAAGTCCTCACGACTGGGACTGTGGACATTTTATATTTAATACTTTAATATATTTTCATGATGTGTAATTCTGTAATGTTATGCATAGTGCTTAGATGCCATTGTTTTTCATAGAACTTAATGTATAGCAGTTGTTGCTCATCACATGTTTACAGCAGCTTTGTTTTTTTAGATAAAATCAGCCTTGTTCATTATTCTTTGAATAAAACTATTTAATTTTTAATGCTTAAAGAGTAAGCAAACTATATGTGTGGGCTCCTCATGACACCGTCACTAGTTCTGATGTCCCAGGCCTGCTGTTATTTTTACAATTAATGCTTTGCTTAAAGATTCAGCTTAGGTGTGTGTTTTATTTTTTTTTTTTGGGGGGGGGGGGGGGAGTGTATTTTTTTTGTTTTTTGTAAGTATAATAAAAAAAAATAAAAAAAATTTTTAATTTTTTAAAAAAAATATTT
>VOQJ01012130.1:0-14958 GCA_015052665.1 Apistogramma diplotaenia | reverse complement strand
CCCCCCCCCATCCACCCTCCCTTCCTGTCCCCCCCCCCCCCTTTTTATTCCCCCCCTTATCTCTTGTTTTTTTTTTATCTGTATGTCCCCCTCAATTGCAAAAACATAGCTCACTGCAAACACACACACATGCACATGCAGTCCCCTGGCTCTTCCTTTGTACGCCTGCTTAATTTTTCAGCGGCTTTTTGTTTTGAGGGATTATTCCGCTTCCCCACGAAGTGATTTCTGGAAGTTGCGCAACCAGACTGCAACATATTTGTTGTGTTTGAAATTATAGTTCGCGTGGGAATACGTGTGCACTTTTGTTTGTTTTTTAACAAGGGGTAAACACGTGTTACGTAGACCATCTTTTTCCTGTGCCCTGCACTTTTAAGCACTTTTTTTTGTGGAAAACAAACAGAACTTTCAGCGGATACTGAAAATAGAACATAAATCACATCACAGAAGCAATGATGTCACATTGATTTTTACTGCACATTTCAAAAATGATTAGGCAGCTGCAGGTGTTCTCCCATGTAGGAACCTCGCAGTAGCCTGCAGGGCAGGAGGACTGCTGCACGTCATTTGTTTGGTTCAGCACTGATTGAAAAATGAACAGACAATGACTCTGACATGGGAACTTGATGTAGGCTACGCACCAGAGTCATTCTGCTGCCAAAGCAAGATGTCACAGTTTTAGCTGCAGCATTGGTTTTGTTATCTTCAACATTAGTTTACCACGCTTGCCCACACGGGCAGTTGCTTGGTCATTTGGCTGGTGTCAGGAAATTCCTTTAGGCATTCTTTCATTGAAAGGGGACATGCGGTTTGGGTGCTAGTGACAGTTTGCTTTTGATGCGTGTCTGTGTGTGTGTGTGTTTTTGTCTGTGTATAAAAGATACAAAGAGTGCTGAAGGGACAGAGGGATAAAGTTTGTTCTAAGCTGCCGTCTGATATCTGTATCTGTGAGTCTATGTGGGTGTGTTTGGAAGGGAGACTGAGCGGGTGTGAGAGACAGTGATGGGGTTGAACGTGTTTGATGTGCTGTGATAACTCTGTCCGGTATGTGGCTTTCATGGGAACTCCTTGCCCTGGGGATATGAGCGAGTAAGCTCTGCTTAAAGGGCAACTTCCCTCTCTTTATCGCCTGTTGTTTTTTTCCCCCCCCTTTATGCTTCCTACATCCTGTTAGCCTTTACCTTTTTAGACTCACTGAACATATCCTCTGTGGCTTACCCAAACTCAGCCAGTGTCCTTTAGTTTTTATTACTGTATGTTAAGTAGTAGATTAGATGCATGCTTTTTGCAACAGTCCAGTACAGTGTGCAGTACTTCAGTGAGTCGCTGACTGAAAATCAAAAGGGTTTTGATCATTTTTTAGTATTCAATAGAAGATGTTACACTTATTACACTTACTGGTTTCAGCTTCACAAGGTTTGAGGATTTTTCTTAATTATCGTTTTAAATTGTGATGCAAAATAACAGTGAGCTCGACTCAGAATCTTAAATATGTACTGTTAGGTCTATAAGTTCTTAAAACTATATTACATGTCCCTTCATACACCAACTCAAACAGTAATTGAAGTACAAACTTTCAACTTCATTACATGAGATTTAACAAAAGTACTGCATCAACCGTTTTCGATTTACAGATGTTTTTATGCATAGGCCCCCATTTTCAGAGGCTGATAAACTAACTAAGATCATTTTAAATATAAGAATTGTTTTTAATACTTCTTGTCAAAGACTGCCTAAAGTCAAGAACCCATGGGCATCATCAGATGCTGTGTTTCCTCCTTTTGTTCTGTAAGGGTTCATTTGTGGGTCTCTCTACATGTTTCGTCTTCAATAACTGGAAAGCATGTGCCATTGGGTTGAGATCAGGTGACTAAATTCCCCATTGATATAAACCCCATTTTTTTTGCCTTAAGATACTATTGGGTTGCTTTTGTAGTATGCTTTGGGTCATTTTGCGTTTGCACTGTGAAGTGCTGTGTGATCAGTTTTGCAGTTTTGGCTGAATCTGAGAAGGGAGTATAGCCCTGTACACTTTGGAATTCATCCTGCTACTTCAATCAGCAATGACTTCATCAATAAACACTAGGGATCCAGTTCAACTTGCAACTATACATGCCCATGCCATAACATAACCTCCACTATGTTTGAGAGATGGTGTGCTGTGCTTTGGATCATGAGCCGTTTCTCTCCTTCACCATATGTCATATGGGGTGGCTGAGGAGATAGCGCGTGTCATCTACTAATCTTAAGGTTGGTGGTTTCATCCCTGGCTGCTACAGGGATCCCAAAGTATCATTGGGCAAGATGCTGGGATACCCCAGTGTGATTGTGTGAATGTTAGACAGAAAGCACTTTGATGAAGAAAGTGCTGTATTAATCGGCATGTGAATGGGACATGTTGTATAAAGCGCTTTGAGTACTCATGTA
Organism: Apistogramma diplotaenia; assembly: GCA_015052665.1. Taxonomy (NCBI): domain Eukaryota; kingdom Metazoa; phylum Chordata; class Actinopteri; order Cichliformes; family Cichlidae; genus Apistogramma; species Apistogramma diplotaenia. Next base: position 12,531 of record VOQJ01012130.1, on the reverse strand, counting down.
GAGTAGAAAAGTGCTACATAAGAACCAGTTTGTTTACTTTTCTCTTCCCATCATTCTGGCACAAGTGAATCTTTGTTTCATCTGTGCAAAAATAGTTTTTCAGAAAGGTGCAGTCTCTTCAGATGGTTTCTGGCTATGGCTCACCTGGACTTCCTGGTCTTTTATTTACATTCATGAAGGCATCCCTTGATTATAGACTTTGACAATGATATGTCTACCTGAGAGAAGGTGTTTTTGATTTGGACAGAAGTTGTGCAGGTTTTTTTTCTTAATCGTATCTTCTGTGGTGTTTCACAGCCTTTAGTGTTCAACAAGAACAACAAAAGGTCTTGCTTTTGGCGTTCTTATTGTATTACCAGATTGTAGATTTATCAATTAAAGTTTTTAATGAAAGTTGAAACGCTGCTGCACTTCAGTTACATGTTGATTGTTTGATTTAAAATCCAGTGTAGTAGATGTTTGCACAAATAAAATTGCAAAAAACCCCAAAACGTGTCACTGTCCAAAAACATGTAGGTGTTGTAATACAGTACCTAAGACTTAACAGCAGGACTGCTTAACAGTGCTGACCAGTTAATTTGTAATTTCAACACCACTGCAGTATGATTATAGGTGTTGCAAAAGGGTGCCAGGCTGAATAAGCCATGTATTTGAACAGTTAATAGATTGTTCTAAACATGGCTACAAGCTGAAAGCCTCTCACCAGTATTGTTACCTGGAGCTACTGAATCAGAGGGAAGAGGACAGAGGAGATGACTGATGGTGACTGATATTGGAAATAAATTATTGATCTCATAATAATAGCTGCCCCTGTAAACATTAATTAATGCGCTATATACTTATATTAGGAACATTTGATGCTAATGTTGATTTTTTTTCTTTGTTGCTGCCATCAGATTCAAAATAGTTTTCCTAAAATGATATATTTTCTCAGTTTAAATATTTGATATGTTTTCCATATTCTAATGTGACTCAGTCATTTAGCATTAGCAAGCTAATTAGCATTAGTAAGCCCTATTATTTGGGTGTCGGGTGTGCTGTGTCTGACTTAATGACAGTTTTTATCTCTTAGCTTGCGTGTCTATGTCTCGGGAATGTTGCTAAACTCGAATTGCTTGTCCTTCAGGAACCTCTTAACAGTTAGTCTGTCAGTGTATTGTGTATTAATTTGACTGACAGCTGTTGGCATTGCACTTGAGACTCATTGCGTTTGAGCCTCGAGACACAATAGGCTTGATGTGAGTGTTAATGACATTGTAATAAAAGAGATAATGGCTGTTGCCCACTGTGGTAACAGTGGGCTTTGTTCAAGCTTAAAGACAAGTTCAGATTTGCATTTCAGTGTCTGAGGCCGACTGCCTTGATGTGCGATCTTTGCCTTCATAGCTGTAACCCTAGACAATCAGGGGACCTGATGGCAGTAGCTCTTGAAAGTTTCACATGCTCACTTGCAAATTAATATGTGTTGAGATGTAAACTAATATGCAAAGCAAGTTAATAGCCCGAACTGGATTCCAATTCACTACTTTCCCATAACAACTACAATCCCTGTGTACAACATTTATGGTTGATATCCATTAATTAGTGTTTTTTTCTGTTATTTTAAATGCTTAATCATAAGGTAACTTTGGACATCTTTGCAATTTTTATTAGTAGTTGAATCCTGTCTCCAAGATACTTTCTCCAGAGTAAATTCAGGCTATGAGCCACTTAAAGATCATTTTCTGTAATAAGGTAGAGGAGATACAGTACCATGAGATACATGTGGAGTGATAGAGGAGAAGTGAAGATAAAGATGTCACTAGAAAGTTGCCCACCTCTGTTCACACACTGATAAAAAAATATCCACAAACATAAACCGTAATCAGGTACTTTTTTTTACAGGAAGACTGACTTTTCAGAAGAAACTTACTGTGTTCACTTCTAGCTTCTGCTGACAGTGATATACTGAGGGCTGGTTTGGGTTTTTCAAAAATTACCCTGCTTTAAATGGTTGACAGGATATAGGTAATACTGTTAAGTGATACAGTGAGGATAATCATAATCACAGTTGTGTATACTTAACACATTTGTTGCATATGTGTGGTTTTATCTTTCATACAGTTCAACAATTCCTTCTGAGTATGAATTATTCACACTCAACCGAACCGGCCCATAGTTCATCATCCATTTTTAATGGCTGGGATTGCATACTTCTAACTGCAGCTTTCTGTTCACTAATGGAGCTGTTGAGCACAACTTAGGACATTAGACAATGATAAACATGTGATTGATGATTGATGAAACTATGTGGGATCACTCACCAGGCTTGTTGGATATTCTTAAAAAACTCTTTTGGTTTAAATGTACATAACTGAGACATTTGTTATATGCTGTATTTGTATTAAACTGGTGCAGCTATTTACCTCAGGCCTCTTTGGAAAGCAGCTGTGGAAAAAGTCCATTGAGATGAGATGAGATCTTGAAATCCTTCTTACCATCGATTTAAATTGGGCTACTGTGTCTATTCGAACTCTGTCTTGTTAAATACAAATAATGTACCTCTCACATTTTCCTTAACAGGTTTAAATATGTCAGTTGACTGTTTTTGTTTTTGTCTTGCAGGTTTACTTGAAGATCCTCGCATGACAGTTTGAATAATAACAGTGCTGCTTACCCCAGCTGGCTTGGAAAAAAACCTCCTGGTTTAGCGTGTTTGTTTGAGCCAAGAGATGTCTGGTTTTCTTTGATTAGCACTGCACAAGTCACTTCTGAAGAAAATGTAGCCAATGTTGAGGAGAAAGTGAAAATAGAAGCTACTTTCCAACAGTTGTGATCTCATCCTGTAAAGCGAGACTCAGAGGAAGAGGGTAGAGGAAGAGTGTGACACACTCCCCAGTTTGATCAAGGACAGCCTTCACCTGTAGCAGTAGAACAGCTTGGCAGTTTGCAAGAGCTGAGTGAGTGACCACAGAAAAAGAGAGAGACGGGGACTGACGGAGGAGCAAAGGTTTGGAGGAGGAGGAGGGCTAGCAGGGGTGGGAAAGCCCATTCCCCATGGCTACTGACCCAGGAGAGCCCACAGGCACCGAGGACTCCTCGGAGAAACCTGATGGGCAGAAGGAGGAGGACCCGGAGTGGGAAGGCAAGGTTGACCAACAGAGGGAGAGGACAGACAGCACCCCTTTGGATTCATCCTCCTCCCAGACTAAGGAAGGGAGAGCAGCAACAGAAGAGGATGGAGGAATCAGAGGAGGCGGTGGAGGAGAAGCCTCCTACGAGGAAACCATACTCAGACCTGTTTCATTCTCCACACCCTCCTTACCCATCGATACAGGTCAGAAACGACTGAGAAGGGAGAAGCGCTTCTTCAGGAAGAGTGTGGAGATTTGTGAAGAAGATGACGAGGTGGACCTGCCCTCTGTGGCATCACACAGTGCCCCCCACCTGGACCTGCATTCCTCAGACTCAGTTTTCAGCAGCAGTGCCCAGCAGCATGGGGCTCCTTCATCCTGTGCAGCCTTGGGGCATGAACCATCTTGCACCAGCTCAGTACATGAGCCTGGCAAAGATGCTTCTTCATCTGCCCCTGTACAGAGGGGGAAGGAGAGGGACCGGGAACAGGAGGAGGAGGCAGAGATGAAAGCTGTCGCTACCTCCCCTGGAGGAAGGTTCCTCAAGTTTGACATTGAGTTGGGCAGAGGAGCCTTCAAGACTGTGTATAAAGGCCTGGACACTGAGACTTGGGTGGAGGTGGCTTGGTGTGAACTTCAGGTAAGACAGAGTATTTAGTAGTACATTTTTCTTTGCTGATACAATTATTAAAAATAGTAATTATCGGTGTACTTTAAAAACCTACTTTTATATAAATTTTCCAGTTGATGTGCTTAGGAGAATTTTACATTGAAACACAGTACTGCTCTTATGAGCTGAACAGAAATCTGGAAATCTCAGCACGTTGTCTACTTCTTATTCAGACTGTGCGACTGCAGTTCAGTGGAGACTGAGGTGAAAAGGAGGAGCACCACTTGTAGTTGAGTGACAACACAAAGTGAAAGTGGAGGCATTGCCTCTTCTAGGACTGTATGAATAATAGAATAATAGACAGTCAGCATATCTTCTTGTTGTGACTCAGAAAGAGTATGCCATGAAATTGCCTGAATTGTATGAAGGGAATTATTATTTTTAAGGTTTATCATAATAGGACTGTGTGCTGTAGGCGTAGTATTTGAAACAACATTTGAACAAATATCAGTACATATCATAAATTACTGTGGAAATAAATAATTAAACAAGCTGTTTTTTTTTTTACTAATCATGCAATCTGCAGGATGTATCACAAGTTCTAAAAGAAGATAAATTAATGTTCATATTATAAAATATTTGGTAAGCTAACTAGTTTTAGCATTCCTTTGGGTATAACCGAGGCTACTGTACAAAGTCTCTATTGTTTATAAATGGAATTACATTTGTGATTGTGGGGCTGTGAATGAGATGCATTTTGTGAGCACAGAGTAAATAGGAAAACTGCATCATATGTAGGGGCTAACAACAGCAAGTGTCATTGTAAGAAAGTCGTTTTCGTGTATCGACATTAACGTGGGAAGAAAATGACGAAATGTGATAAATGTTTAATATGGGCCCCCTGTTAAAGCCTTTACAGACCATAGCCCCCCAGACTTAATTATGCTCAGCACTAATGGCAAACATTGTTATATGGTGTGAATTTTAAATGTGGTGGAGGCAGACTTGTGGAGGAGCAAAGAAATGCATCCCTCTGACTCTTAGCCTCACAATAGATAGCAGTGTTATAGTTAGCCATCTGATCTGACTGCTGGCTTTGTGTGAGGAAAGTCAGTCATGTGTTTGGTTTGGAGCTAATTCCAAAACAAGAGCCTTGGCTAATCCTTGAGATCAGACTCTTTCTGTTGGACTAACAAGCAGCAGGCATGCCCTCATCACCTTTTCTGGTATTACTCCAACACTTACTGAATCAGTTTCACATCAGCAGTTGTGCTCTGCTACTTGATATTTAATACTGACACAGCACTTGTTTAGAGCTACTTACATACTCAATGTGCCCTTTTTTCAGGACTACTCAGTTTGCAAAGTTAGCATGTTTCACCTTCATTGTCAATGTTAAAATAGAGTTTTGCCATGGGACAACATCAACAACAGCATTTTTTTTGCCTTAGCTCACGAGTTTGAGCTCATTTTTTTCAAAAGAAAAAGCCATTAGGCTTAGGCTGCACCCATCCAGTCCTACTGAGAAAAGCTAGTTTTACTCATTATTTGTTATAAAACAGGCTGCATCAATCAAAAATTACTAAGTCGGTTAAAAAGACTATGGCTAATTTACTGTTTATTAGATTTTGTATTACAAACAGCAAATTGAGAAAAACAGACTGTGATTCTGACACACAGAGCAACAGCCAGAAGGGAAAAGGCAGAGTGTGAGAAAGAAAAGTGACAGTCACAGGAGGTGATCATGAGGGGGGAGAGAATGAAAGGCAGAGGGGAAGACAATAAGCCAAACGGAGGATTACCATGGCATCCCTCCCAGAGAGCAGTTGTTTAGCTAATGCTAAGCTACCATATGGAGAAAAACACATGAACACACACAAACATGCACATACACACTGGCAATACACAGAGGCCTAGTCACACGCCTATAGATGGATCCAGTGCCACATTCATTGTAACATTCTAGTCACTCAGTGCACATGATCTATCCCGTTTACTCTACCAAAGCATACACACAGTTTTAGTGTTTCCACATTGCCATAGATGGACAAAAGTGGTCATAAGCCACAGTGGTAATAAGATAAGATAACCTTTTTAGTCCCAGAGTTGGGAAATTTACATGATAGACTTGATTAAATAGGGGCATTCATTTGGTCCTATTAATGGGTGCAGTGCAGCGCTGATGTATTTCAGTTAAATCAACAGCTGTATTTTTTGTCAAAAAGTTCAATGAAAGATAAGTTCATTAACTGTCTTGTGATTTTAAAATTCAAATAGTGGACATTTTCTCCTTTTGAGAGCACAAGGAATCAGTAGCAACTACATACCATACTGTATTCACTACTGATAAAGTAATGCAGTAACACATTGGGTACCTTCTGAGTGAAGGTATCAGGTTGAACAGTCTGGGAGCACCAGACGTCTCTCCTCCTGTGTCCATAAAGAAAGGGAAGCTGGGGGATTAGCTGTCCAAATGCAGCTTGGATCAGTGGGTAATTAAAGTTCACAGTGTGGACACCATCTCTCTTCTTTCCTCTCCCGTTCCCAGGGAATTCCAACACCTAACAGGGCAGAGCTATACATCTACCTTGCTATTGCTTCAGTCATAAAGTACTATCCATAAAAGTGAGTGTGGTTGTTTGAATGCCATAACTGGGAGCTGGTGCTCCCTTGTCTGTCTGTGTCAACATATCACTATATGTGTCTGCCTGTCACCCTCCCTCTCTCTTTCTCTCTCATCCGACTTTCCCCCTGCACCCATACTCTCCCCCATCACTTTTTGTCTGTTTGAGTGAGCATGCAGAGTGATCCAGGGAGTTAATTACAGTGGGTGCCTGTCAGGCGGGAACAAAAACCCTGCACAGACAGCATAACTTGGGGGGCATAAACCAGACTGGTTCAACCCAGTCATCCCAGACATGTCCACCTCAGCCCAGCCCAGCTACATTCACAGGACTAGAAGCATTTAGGACTAAGTCTAGCAATGATGGACACTATGGATTTGGTGATTTAGCTTGTTTTATTACAGAACATTTTGGATTTCTGTCAAAAGGTAAATTCCAGCTTAGGAAGCAGCCTTCTCAAAACCAGTTGTCATGTGTGCTGACCTGGTGAAGCAGAGTCAAGATCATTTGTTCCTTTCTATACATCGAGTCAAGCAGTTTGGCAGAGACCTAGTGTAGGAAGCTAATTGAGCAAGTTTGGATTTTTGACAACTGTCTCTTGTTCTTCTATGTTCTGTCAATAATACAATAATCAAAGTGTCCTAGTGAACTTTATGCTCATCAACTACCCAGTATTTACAAAAGACGTTTGCTCTGGCCATACGTCTTTGGCTTGGTCTGACGTAGTAACAATAAAAAGAATAAAGGGAGGAATTGGGGCTTGTGTTGTTTTTCATTATGAAAGACCAGTTGGGTTAGGCCAGGAAAAACAAAGACAGTAATGATGAGTGACCAAAAATAGTTCAGGCTAAATCAAATAGACAACAGCTGAACTGACTAGACCTGATTGGAAACCAAACTGGCGAGATACATATTTGCCCAGGCTCTGACAGTTGACAAGCATCCCTGGGGCCATATCCTCCCACTACAATCTATATTGCCTAACCGGCAACCAGAGATTCAGTTACAATTGATTGTTGGAAACATTAAGCATATAACACTACCATTAACTGTATAGCTTGATTAGATATCAATAAAACGTAAGCACTGATTATCCATTTTTATGACATGATAATTATCCAAGGTGGTCCACTGAAAAAAGTGGTTTGAGTCAGAAAGCCGTGAGGTAGTACACATTTCTGTTTAGACATATTTTGAAATGTTTGGTTTGCTGGCATCTAGTGTGTTTTGTTTTTTGTTTTGTTTTGTTTTTTTTTTACCAAAAGTAGACGTCTTAGCTGTAAAGTTGTCTCTACCACTGTAAAACAGGATTACCACAGCAACACAACAAAAATATTAAACAGATTTCTTACAAATAACTGTAAAAGACTAGTGTTCTACTAGTAGTTCTATAGAGGTTAGTGAACTTGGCCCACTGGCCTGGACTCTTAATCTGGCATACAGGGCAACCCTTTTCTAGCAATCTGTCTTGTTAGTGTGAGCTGTTGTAGCTTACAGTAATCTAATCTTAGCCATCCGCCACCTTGGATTTTCAAATGCTAACTACAAGGCAGCATATGCTGCATACACACAAATTAATGTACAAATATACACCTACAGTATGTAAAATCTCTGATAGTGCTGTAAAGTTAGCCCCCTTTATCATGCTCCTAGACAAGAATGTAACCCCAGTGTAATCTGTCTATGTGATACCTAGACAGTGCTTGCCAAAATAGCTGGTTTAAAGCTCACATGATGTTTTCATGATCCTAGCCTCCTTCCATCTACTTATGTACTTTGTAAACAATATCCTGCCCATTTACCCTGGTGTTTTATGAAGCTACTTAATAACCTGCGGCTTGACCTTCTGCTTTACCAGATGTCTGATCTGAAAAAACCCTCACAGTGCACATGGTGCTTAGATCTTATTGTGTTTACTAATTTATAGTACTCAGGCTCCTGCCACAGAGGCACCAAGTAACAATAATATTTTAAAGTTTTGACATAATAACAGGAGCACCACAAAATATTACATTATTAAATATTTTGTTCAATAACTGTGGCAAAAATCAGTCAATATAATGCAGTGTGACATAATGATTTCCCATGTAAGAGCCTCAAAAAGCTAAATTACCATTGTAGGTTTATTTATGACACAGTTTCAATAAAAACTGAATATCAAAATCTTTCTGAAAGGGAAAGATGACTTTGAATGCTCCCTTTAGGCATAGCCACTGGAGATCATCTGCATCCTCCTCCGTAACACCAAACCTCTGCATGTCCTTCACTACATCCATGAACCTTATCTGTAGCCTTTTTCTTTTCCTCTTGCCTGTCAGCTCCATAGTCAACATCCTTTGTCCAATATATCTACCATCCCTTCCCTTCACATGTCTAAACTATCTCAGCTTTGCCTCCCTAACTGCTCAAACTGAGCTGTCCCTCTGAAATACTCATTTCCAATCCTGTCTCCTGGTCACTCCTGTCATTTTTTAGTGCTACCATCTCCAAACCACACATCATGCTGGGTTTCACTACCATCTTGTAAACTTTCCCTTACACTTTTGCTTCTCTCTTTCTGTTGCAAATCATCCCTGACACTCATCTCACCCTCTCCACCTTCCCTGCACTCACTTCTTCACCTCTCTTGTGCACTGTCCATTGCTTTGATTGGTTGACTCCAGGTATTCAAACTCACCTACTGTCACTACCTCTACTCCTTGTAGCTTCAATGTTACATCTATTTCCCTCTAATTCACACATATGTATTCTGTCTTGCTTCCACTGACTTTCATTCCTCTTCTCTCCAGAGCATACCTTCACCTCTCCAGACTCTCTTCCACCTGCTCCCTACTTTCACTACAGATCACAGTGTCATCTGCAAACATCATAGTCCAGAGAGACTCCTGCCTGATCTCATCTGTCAACCTGTCCATCACCACTGCAAACATGAAGGGGCTCAGAGCCGATTCCTGATGTAATCCCACCCCCACCTTGAACCAATCTGTCACTCTTTCTGCACCCCTCGTCACTGTCTCACTGTCCTCACACATGTCCTGCACCACCCTGACATTCTTCTCTGCTGCTCATGACTTCCCCATGCAGTGCCACAGTTCCTCTCTCGGCACCCTGTCATATGCTTTCTCTAGATCTGCAAAGAAACAGTGCAAAGTAAGTAAATACATTTTTATTTATATAGCACTTTTCAAGATAATTAATCCTAAAGTGCTTAACACAAAAATACTAAAAACATAAAGGCAAATAAGTTACCTAAAATCAAAAGAGAGTTCACAGTTCTTAGGCTCAGTGGGAGTGAGTTCCAGAGACTGAGGGAAATTGTTGCAAAACCTAAAGTCTCCTTTTGGTCTCAGCCTTGTAATATAGCACAACTTGCAGGCCTGATAACATAACCTCAGGGACCTGCTGCGGATGTATGGATGTGAACGTTCACTAATGTACACCAATGTTTGTTCATGCAGAGTTCTAAAAGTCAAAACCAGAATCTTAAAGTTGACTCTGGAATCAAGGAGGAGCCAGTGCAGCTGAATTAGCAACATGTGAGTAATTAGAAGATTTACACACTGGAAGCGATTTGCACTGACATGACAACCAGAGACCATAAAAAGTGAATGACATTCCGCCACAATCAAGCAACATAACTGCGGGCAACAGGAAGTGGACGAGACCCGAGATAAGCTTTGATCAATTTGCAGGCAAGCGACTGAAGTGACTACTGATGAGAGTGAACAATACCATTGATTGGCATACGACCCGGTAGTAAATACATTAGAGGATCACCAAGGCAACCGGAGCCTGAAATGTCCGCAAGTGATCATCTGTCAGCTTCAAATTGATGTGACATGAGCAAATTGCTTCCAGTGTGTATGCAGGTTTAGTTAGACACTTTCCAGCACTGTTCTGAACAACCTGCAGATGTTTCAAGGAAGCTTTAAGGCAAGTGAACAGTGAATTGCAATAATCCAGGGATGGTGAAGTAAAGGCATAAATAACCAATTCCATTTCAATGTGACACAATGTAACTCAACTTGGCAATATTTCTTAAGTGATAAAAACAGTGAACCTGAGATTGAACATGAGTGTCCAAAGTGAAGGTTGAGTCAAAAATGACCCCACGTTCCTGAGAGAACATTATGCAAAAGTGGTAAATCTTATACTTCTCCATCAACACTCTCAAAGTAGATATCACATCTGTAGTGCTCTTTCTCAGCATCAATTCATACTGCGGCTTGCTTATCGTCACCTCTCTTCTTAACCCAACTTCAGCAACTTATTTCCATACCTTCATGGTATGGCTTGTTAGCTTTATTCCTCTGTAGGTACTACAGCTCAGCACATCACCCTTGTTATTGAAAATTAGTACCAGTCAAGCTTCTAGCCAGGGGATGATTTGCCAGCGTTGCGCCTTGCTGAGGCGCCATTGCGCAGGGCTGAGGATTTCACCGGCTCGGCAGTTAGCATTAGCATGCTAATTAGCATTAGCATACTAATGCTAACACCAGCACGCACGCGTTGTGCTGAAAGTTTTTTCTGGCTAGAAGCCTGCCAGTACACTGTATTTCTCAGGCATGGTCTCATTCCAGGATTGTGTTAAACAATCTAGTCCACTGCTCTTTTTCCTAGACATCTCCATAGGTATGTCATCTTGGACGGCCATCTTCCCAGTTTTCATCCTCTTCATAGCTGTGCACAGTTTCTATTACTCTACACTTTCTGATTCACTCATTTTCCTCCATCTGTCTTCCTCTGTCTCTCTTTCATTTTCTTCATTTATCAGCTCCTAAAAATACTCCTTAAATCTTATCACACGCTCTTTACTCATGAACACATTTCTATCTCTATCCTCAATCAACCTAACCTGCTGCACATCCTTTCCAGAGGATACAACAGATATTTTCTTAGCTGTTTTCCGCCACACTGCAGCTGTACAGTCCCAATCATTGGGTTTATCTTTCCTACCACCCAGAGCCTTTCTTTGTTTCTCCCTGAACTCTGTGTACCATTCTGCCTTCGCTTCCTTCCTCTTCTTGGCTTCCAAAGTCATCCGACAGGCTACCATCCGATGGCGGCACTTCAGGTTACTCCAGAATTCTTGTTTCTCTTCTAACTGACATCCAACTTGTGGGGCATACACGCTGACAATATTCAACATCACCCCACAGATTTCCAGCTTCAAACTCATGATCCTGCTTGACCCTCGCTTCACCTTCACAGCCCTGTTCCCATACTCTTCCTTCATACTCTTCCTCACCATTGGCCAACAGCACTGGAGGCAGTGGTTAACCTGGACCCCAACCACATGTTTAATTTTGCAATGATTTTTCAGCAGATGCGCTTTCTGATGTAACCCTTCCCATTTATCAAGACTTGGGACCAGCAATAGGAGTACACTGGCTTTTGGCCCTTTGTCACTGAGTTGCTCACATAGTGGACAAGCAAACAAAATTCACACAGTATAAAGTAGTATGGTCAGCTGTTATGATCTTGATGACAGTTGTCAAACTGCTGTAGTACACACAGTGAAAACCAAGCGCATATATCTTTTTCACAGTGTAAAGTATTCATCAGAATAACTGTGCCCTATGATACATACCTGGCTACACTCGTCATTTTTTCTGCATTTATTTACACTGTGCATGTTTAAATGTTGAATTATCATGATGTTTCAATTTGACATCATTGTGTGCTGAGAGTGCCTATTTGATAAGCAGAAATGCAGAACTATCTGTTCAGTGTTGCTTCCTCGTTTATCTAATGATTAACAAATTGTTCTGCAACAGTTTTTTTCCCTATGATGTCTATTTGCCATTTTGAGAAATCTTTGTTTCTGAGTTGCTGTTTTTCCGAAGTAGCACTTATTATACTGTCCCATCCATCTATTCATCCATTTTTTAACCTATTTTCAATTTAAGATCTCAAGGGGCTAGGACCTATCCCAGGTGTCATAGGACAAAAGGCAGGTTACACCTTAGACAGAATAGTACGCCATCACAGCACCGACAAAGATTGATAGACAGCAGAGGTGGCAAAAGTACTGACATTCTGTACTTAAGTAGAAGTACAATTATTTCTGTTAAAATATTCTTTGGTAAAAGTTGAAGTACTAGTAAAAAAGTAGAGGGTCTGAAATGAACTCAAAGTAAGAAAGTAAGTATCAGGTTGTATAAATGTTGAATTCAGTGAATGA
>VOQJ01012129.1:4797-16156 GCA_015052665.1 Apistogramma diplotaenia | reverse complement strand
GGCGCGGGGCGGGGGGGGGGGGGGGGGGGGGGGGGCACTGAGGTGTTTTCAGGCTAACTGAAAGATGTAATCTCTCCAGGGTCTCCTCCATGGCTGGAAACACCTCATCCAGAAGGCGCCCAGGGATAATTAATGTTAATGATCAATCAGTGTCCAACCCAACAGCCAGTGGCTCAGAGTTTACTGGCCCCATATATATTTTTACACACCCCTGTTTGTTGCAGGTATCACTGCCCTGTAAAGCAGCTACAAAGTTCTCTTTTCTTCATGTTGGAGCTTGTTGACGAGGTGGTTTGATGAAGGGCTGTCTCCAGCTGTTTCCCACTAATGGTTTTATTGGTGTTTATGGGGACAAGTGCGGCTGTTTTGGAGACTTTGGAGCTCACGTCTCTGTCATGGCTCCGCCTCTTTGCGCGATTATATTCTGTGGTGCAGAGAGACTCCCCGTTACACCGTGATGTCATCATCGGCACTGCTGCAGCTGCATTATCAGGCTTGCTGTTGGAAAAACTGGGTCCTAAACGGGCTTAATGTACTTTTTATTCGCACATGTGCGCCTGGGATCACAATGGAAACAAGTGTTGACACCAATCCTGGTTCTTCTTTTTGTAAAACATGTTAAACCAAATAAATTAAATTAAATTAAACGCTCTTAAATATTGTTCCATTACAGGTCTATTTATAGTCAGAATTGTGGGTGAAGCACTCTGTTTATATGGTGACGTCTGAGCTTTAGGAGCTTACACGAGTCATCAAAGCAAAAAAAAAAGAAATTTGTTGTTCATTTCATTTATTTATAATCTTGTTATTCGAGTTACTCGACGAATTGTTGCAGCCCTACTCCACAGCATTTCAGTGAGGTTTGGACTTTGACAGGGCCATGGAAACACATTGATTTTTTGCTTTTCAGCCATTCTGTTGTAGATTTACTTCTTTGCCTGGGATCAATAGGCTGCGTTTGGTTTTTGCCAAACATGGGTGAGATGTCCACTCCTGGGAAGATTGGCAGCTGTCCTGAATGTTTTCTATTTTAACACTCACCTGAATGCTCCAGAAAATTTCTACTTTCACAAAGGTGCTCACATTGGCTGATCTGGCTACCACTTACCCTCTTAATTCCTATGGAAACAGAAAGGGTGTGTTTGTTTTTTCACAGCTGCATAAAGTCATGTGAGAACTAAGTACATTTTTCACATGACTTTACTCTAACTGAAGGCCACAGCTGCTCTTCAGTAGCTCCCCGTTGGTGTGTACTCTAAAGTCATGCAGAGCATGAAAATTTGTTTTAAATCTAAGCTCTTTAAGGGCTGCAACTGCTAATCCGCAGCTATTTTGATATTTGAATATTTGCTTGACTCTGCTTCTTCCATGATGATAATCAGCTGCTCATTTTTGCCTGAAAAAGTTGAATTTGATATTTTTGGAGTTTGAATTATTGGTTGGGCAAAACAGGAATTATTTACTATTTTTTTCTCATTCGTTTTTCATTACTTCTCTGTTAGCTGTAGCCACTTATTTTATTCCTAACAGATGTGAAGAAGAATGTCTACAATGTTTTAAACATTTTCTGCTTTTAAAAGTCAATAAACTGCACGGGTCAACAATGAATTGGAGCTATTAGGGATACTATTGGAAAAGGTCATAAAAGACTAAAGCTTTTTATTTTTGTTCAAGCTGTATTTGATTGTCTGTCTTCATTTCCAGGTGACCAATGAGATCACTCCAGTGCTGACCTATTCCTACATGGCTGTGCTGGTGCCGGCCTTCCTATTAACGGATCTTCTGCGTTACAAGCCGGTCCTGATTCTTCAGGGCATCAGTCAGGTGGTCATCTGGGTCATCCTGCTCCTTGGAAGCACGCTGCTTCAGATGCAGTTCATGGAGTTCTTCTACGGCATCACCATGGCCTGCCGTGTGGCCTACTCCTCCTACATCTTCTCCTTGGTCACCCCGGTCCTCTATCAGCGTGTGGCAGGCTACTCGCGTTCCTCAGTCCTCTTGGGGGTTTTCACCAGCTCAGTTCTGGGCCAGATGTGCGTGTCTCTGGGAAACATCAGCTTCTACACCCTCAACAGTATCTCTCTGGGGTTTGTCAGCTTTGGCTTGCTGCTCTCACTGTGCCTGCCCTGGCCTAAACGTTCCTTGTTTTTCAACCGGGCGAATCAGGAGCAAAGGGAACTTGTAGCAGCTGCCACCAAATCTGAACTGGATAAAATGAACCCAAAAGATGGAGGGCCATCTGCTACTGCCCCCCCATGTCCTGCATCAACCTGGAAGGATTCTGTGTTTGTGCAGATGCTGCTGGAGGTGAGAAACGTGCTGAAGAGGCCCAACCTGAGGCTCTGGTCCCTGTGGTGGGTGTTCAACTCGACAGGGTATTACCTGGTGCTTTTCTACGTCCACATCCTGTGGAACAAAGTCTACCCTGCCACTGAGAACAAGAACGTTTACAACGGGGGAGTGGAAGCAGCCTCTACATTGCTCAGTGAGATATTTCTGGAGATTTTAAAAAAAGGTTTTACAGAAATAGGACTGAGTTATTGAAATTTAATCTTGTTTTATGTCCGACTTGGTGTCAATGCTTGTTAGCTCACATTGGCTTGCAGCAGCTTGCTAAATTTAGATACAAAAAACCAGGAAAAACCTTTAAAGGCGAGTAGGATGTATCTAGCTTTGCAGTAATAGTACCATTAAACCTCTGCAACCAAATAATTAATGTAGAACACAATCTGCAGCACTTTGAGCAAACTGTATGATAATGAAAGTGGCAGATGCCCCCATCTTCACTAAAGATGTCCTGTGTAGATTAAAATAGTCTGAAGTCTAAAATGTGAATGTAATGGTGTGTTTTTCCCATTTGAGAGTGGCAGCAAAAGCAAAAGAATGATCTTGTGTCTAATTTTATTTAAGACTGATATATTTGTCCGTCCTTTTTTATAGTAAAGCCTTATCCACACACAGGGATTTCTAAATGCTTTTTTCAAATGCAGAGTGCAAATTCACTTTCCTAGCACCTGATGGTCGGGGTTTTCTCTGCAGTGTGGATGCGTCTTTATCTTACAATATAAAGCCACCATATTGTGATTTGGCACTACATAAGTAAAACTGAATTCAGTTTAACAAACTGTGAAGTTGTTTTTAATATGGGAGTCTATGGGGACACACCTCAAGTGTTATTTATTCCATTAGAGGAACTGCAGTTCTGGTTGCTTCACTGGAGGCTGACATGTAGAAAAGGAGCCTTATGACTGGACTGTATCGTTGTCGACAGCACTCAGTAGACAAGCACCCATCTGAAATTCATTGCAGGAATCTGATGATGTTTAACTTTTTGAGGTTTACTTCACAAAAAGAATCTTCTAAAACTAGACTTGCTGTGGATCGTAGCGTAAACGCGTGAGGACTGGGTGCCTGCGGTAAATGGCCCTTTCTCCTATTTTAAAGAGGTTTAATAATTGATCGTGCAGCGTCAGACTGTGAGGATATTACATCATCGTCAGAGTTAGACAGCACTAATTGCACTTTAAACAGCTGTAAAACTTAAAGGTAGCAGCTTTATTAATCTGGGTCTCATGTGTAAGCAGTAAAGTTTATTACAAAACGAGATCTGATGGTCAGACAGTGATGCGTTTATGACAAGAACAGATTGATTTATGTTAAATATATTAGTGTGCCACAAATAAATTATGATAGAGGAATGCTTTTGTGTCCCTCTGCAGATCACTTGTTCTGTGTTTAAACTTCCTTAGTTCCCACTATTAGCTGTTTATTTTTCTGCAGGTGCAATAACGGCCTTTGCGGCGGGCTATGTCAAAATTCGGTGGCACGTCTGGTCAGAGCTGGTCATCGCTATCATTACAGCAGTGCAGGCGGGTCTGCTGCTCCTTATGGGCATCACAAGGGACATCTGGACCTGCTACGTTGCCTACGTCCTCTTCAGAGGCTTCTATCAGTTCCTGGTGCCTATTGCCACGTAAGTGTTGCTGCTGACATGTTTCTGTCCTGCTAGTTTTTCAATTTATAGTTGAATAAACTTAATGCAGCCCTGAATTAAAACCTCTAATCAAGTTTTTAATATTTTCATCTGTTCTAAGATGTGAATGTTAAATAAGGGAGGTAACAGCTTTGATCTGATAACACACAGTAACATTGTGTCCACACTAATGCTTTAATCACTGCAACTTCATATCATTTCAAATGGCCTAAATACATCTAGAGCCAAGCAAGGACATGCTTAATGTGTGCTTATGTGATAGAATGTATCACAGTGTTGCTCAGTCTGGATGTTGTTGTCTTACCAAAGTTTCCAGATTGCCTCGTCACTCACCAAGGAGCTGTGCGCTCTTGTGTTTGGTATCAACACCTTCTTTGGGACTGTGCTGAAGAGCATCATCAACCTGATCTTTTCTGATAAGAGGGGCCTGGCTTTGGATGTGCACTCTCAGGTAAAAACGTCAAACAGCAGCCGTGTTTCAAACCAGCGTTTATTGGTTTTGCGAGTCCACTGCTGCTGCATTGCAGTGATTACGGAAATGAATAAAGTTGTGGTCAGTTCAAGCATGAATGTCGTGGGTTTTTAATGATTCCTTTGAATTTTTCTTTTTGATTGTGCAGCATACACCTTTTTAAAATCCGGTTTAAATTCATTTTGGATTTTCTCTGATCCACAGGGTCAGATATATACGCTTCTGACCTCAACTATATTCTAATGTGAGACAAAGATTGAACTAGGAGGAGTAAAGGTGAGGCCTTCAAACTTAAGAACACTCTGCAAACTGTCAAGCATGGTGGTGGCAGCATCATGCTCTGCTGCCAGTAGCACTGGTACATTGCACCGAGTAGATAGAATAATGGAGGAGAACCTGCAAATTCCTCAACTTCACCTCAGATCAACAGTTACAGTTCAGACTTGGACACTTGGTTTGTAGATCCCAAACTTGTGCAGCCATATTTAAAGTGATTTATCGATTTATGCTGTACAATCATTTCACCCTGGAAACAGAGCAGCTCAAAGAAAGCCCAAAATGACCACGACACTGTGCTTTTCATGTTGCAAGCTGAAACATCAGCACTGCAGTGTAAATCTGCAGATATTTTACACCTTCCTTCTCAAATTTGTTTCTCAGTTTCTGCTGTGCAACCAAAAAAAAAATGGAAGGAAAGTGCTGCTCTGATTTTTAATAGTTATTTCTTTAATACTAGCTGCTTGTTACGGGCCTCCTAAGGGGCACTCCACAGTGTTGCTTAATAGTAAAAAGCTGCAAAACCAAACACTGTGTGATTTCAGCTGGTTGCAGCAGCAATGCTGCATTTAACTGGCGACTGGAACATTTACGAGGCTGTAACTTTCCTCTGATGCAAAGAGTAAACGAACCTGAGTGTGTCGTGTTTTCATACCTGCTGCAGGTGTCCTCTGCTGCTCTGTTAGGACTTTCTAGCTTTTGATGTCTATGGCATGTGCAGTGCAATTGCAAGACATGCCAGACCTTTTTTTTTGTTGTTGTGCATTACAGGGAAAGCAAGTAAAACTGTTTTGGCCACTGTAAAAAAAAAACAGAAGGCAGAAAAGGACAAGATTTTGTGCCTCTTGAGCCTTTTCAGCTCCCTCTTGACAGCTGAAAGTGGCCATTATTTTGTCATTGAGGCTGTACTGGACTATCTTATTCATGTAAGAGCAGTGAAGGAAGTGAATGTCTTTTTTTTTTTTTAGTGGAAATGAGGTGCAGAAAAGAACAAACCAGAGCTTCACCCATTGCACATCTATCATCTTCTCTTGCAGTTCCTCGTGTACTTCATTTACTTCGCCATTCTTACGGTCGTCTACTTTGTCTGCGCCGCTGTGGTCATCGTCCGTCACTACAGAAACGAGCGCAGGGGAAGAGGCGAGGCCAGGGGCCAGGCCACGCCCACAGAGCTCAGCCCTGTGGTAGCGAGCAAGGAGCAAGAACCTGTGTCTAACGGCAAAAGCGGGCAAACCTAAGAACAAGAGGAGGAACACGTTGTGCCTAACACTGTTAGACCAGGTTTCCTGATAAGCTCTGCAGTGTTTTAGTCCTCCACAGTGAGGAAGTGCTGCTGATCCTTAATCTCAAAAGTGCCTCATGTGCAGCGAGTTCCTGCACTCAAGTCAGAGCCGCTTTGATGTCTGAGGAGGGCTTTTCTTTTTTTTTTTTTTAAATCATTGTAATGTTTTTAGGTAGACTGAAAGCAGCCAATTTTTAGCTGAAGCTGAAGCAGAAGCAGAGTGGGACCTTTAAAGTCACAGTATCTTTGTTATATTTCTTGTAAAACAGGAAACAAACAAACAGAACAGCACTTATTTTTAAACACTGCACTCCTATTGTACATGATGTTACAATTATTGTGTATTGCACATTAGTTATTGATGATAATCACACTGAGATCAGTGTTATATGCTGTTGGATGCTCAGTCACCCACAGTGCAGTGTAATCTGGTGTTGAGAGCAGCACCACGGACACACAATCTTTGATACAATGAAATATTTTTTTCCCTTTTTTTTGTGAAATAATTTTTGAAACGAGCATTTATGGATGTTTTTTACAGATTAAAATCATTTTTGCTTTCAAATTTGAGTACTTGAGTCAAAACGAGCTGCTTGTGAGTTTGTTTGACTGTAAGTTTAGAAACAAACCACATGAAATTTCTAGAAAGGATGGCTGCTTTTTTTTTGTAGCATTTACAGGCACCGAGTGAGTGCTGTGGAGTGGCTGGTCTCAAGGCTGGGCCTGTGGCACACTGCAAAGGTGCACCAACAAAACCAGCATGTCGACTTCTTCACTGTCACAATGAGGAAGATGCCTTTGGCTCAGTAGAAGAGCTGGAATGACAATGGCAGAACATGTTGCACATAAGTCACAGTTGGTAGAAAGTGTTCGTCGTAGGCCCTTGTTCCCAAGAACACCGGAGAAACAGGAAGTACACTGGAAATGTGAAGTAGTTTTTAAAATGACTTAAACAGAAGATGAGGGTTTTTTTTCTTGCAGTAGATGCAACAGTGGTTTGTTTATTATGTTGAAAATGAGCTTTCAGTGGGATAACACATTCTCTGCAGAGATTTGTTTTCTGGCCTCAGTTCACAGCGTTAAATGCATTTTCACATCAGTGTTGCAATATCAGGAGTAGCTCGCCTGTGTTGTTTGTAGTATTTGAAGGGGTAAAATGCAGTTTTTGCAATATACTTGGTAACGATGCAAACTTTTATGATTAAAATCATTGCTGAGAAATTTCTGTGAATATGTCTGAATGCTGCAGCAAGGAAATCGGATGTTTATTTTTTATTCACAAATAAATGACGTTGGCTAGGTAAAACACGCTTCCTGTCTTCTTTTTTGGTTGTAGGAAAACACACTCAGAGTTTGATACCATGGAGCTTTCACCTCATTACTGCACTTCACACCTGACCTTAGCAGAGAACCAGGGTTGAAAGGTCAAGGCAATGGTCACTTTAATCCATCCTTTCCCATATTTATCAGAAATGTTTGTCTGGGTTTTTCCTGTTAAAAGGGAGTTTTTCCTTCCCACTGTCACCAAGTGCTTGCTCATAGGGGGTTGTTTTGTTGTAATAATTGGGTCTTTACCTTTACAATATAAAGCATTTTGAGGTGTTGTGATTGGGCGCTGTATAAATTTAATTGCTAATTTTTTTTTTAATGTGAAAATTATCTAAATGTGTTTTTGTTATGCATTGGCATCACCTTTATACATTGGTTATCCTGGTAATTTACAATAGAGCCCAACTGATAAATGGATTTTTAAAATGATTTGGTGATTGAAAAATTTGATAAATCGGCGGTTAGACACAAAATTAAACATATTTCCCTAATATTTTTGTGTGTGTAGTCATTTATGAGACCTTACTAAGATAATTGGACAAGTATGCAGCAATATGCAGTTTAAAAATAATGTTTTATTGTGACAACAACTGACTGCTCAGATCAGCTGGTTGTGTTGCCAGCAGGAAGTTGCAGCATGCCCCCTGGTGGACAATGTATGCAATGCCAACACCCAATATCGTTCAAATGTGTTTCTCCTGCTTCTACTTTTAAAATTTTTTATTTATCAGCCATTGTAAATGCTGATACTGATATTGAGGTAAGTAGCTAATATTGGCCGATACATCGGTCCCACTGTAGTTTGTGTAGCTACGATTCAGTTCAAGAACCACTGCAGGAACAGGAAAGCTGAAGAGAAAAGCCGAGGGATGCATTTATCAAAGAGGGCAAACCATCATCATCTGAGGATGTAACTGCATCAAACCATCCTGGTTGCTAATATTCCCGTGTTAAAGCACCAGACTTCTAGATGTGGTGTGTTTGGTCAGCTGTAGTTGATGCTCTCAGCACGGGCACCCCGAGCTCTTTGATTTCTGTTCATTTTTTTTGGAGTGGGTGGGGGGTTCTTAGCAGGAGGCCACTTAGTAACTGGACTGTTTACACAGCTGATGTGATGAACTTCCTGTGGGATCAGCGTTTAGTCTGAGAACATGCACCATACCTGGTTTGTGCTTCTTTTAAAAGTCTACAGATGAAATGAATGCTGAAAAGTTCACACTGAATTCCCTGTTAGTTATAGCAGGCAGACCCAGAATTACTGTTTATACCTAATTCATGACTTTTACTTGTCATGTTGAGTTTCATAGGGATGACAAACACCTTAAAATCACCCGGGGCTGAAATGTCTCTTTGAAGCTTTTTAAGGGAGTTTTATGAAAACTGACACAAAGGTTGCTCATTTTCTTCCTTTACTTTCAGGCAACTAAATAAAACAAGTTCAATATCAATTCGAAAGCTCTGCACGTGCAACCTGCTGCTGTTGTCACTGGATACACGACGTAATCAGAAGCTACAGGAGGATTTATGGTCCTGTATTAATAAGAGTGTACATAATTTAAACAAGGCATCCTGCCTGCACAGATTAAATGCTACAAAGAAATTGCATTGGTTTGCTGCCCTCAAGTGGTTCAGCTCTGGCAACACAAATACCCGATTAAACACCTGCATGAACAGGTAGAGCTTTGCGCATTTTCTGGAAGTGTTCCTCACCGCTACGAGAAGGGAAAACTGGACATTTCACAAATACGCAGTGTGGAGTTTGCATGTTCTCCCCGTGTTTACGTGGGTTTCTCCGGTTTCCTCCCACAGTCCAAAGACCAGGGTTAGGTTAACTGGTGATTCTAAAGTGCCCAGAGGCGTGAATGTGAGTGAATGATTGTCTGTCTCTCTGTGTTGGTCCCATGACAGACCGGTGACCTTTCCAGGGTGCACCCTGCCTCTCGTGCTATGACAGCTCGGATGGGCTCCAGCCCTGCCCCGCAACCCTGAACAGGATAAGAGGAAGAGAATGGATGGATGGACAAAAAACAAAACAAAACAAAAAAGCTGGGAATATCATCACCGTGACGCTCTGAAGAGAATATAAAGTAATCCAGATCCAGAGACTCAGCTCTTGAAAGGTGTGGAAGAAATCATCGGCATTCCCAGAGATACGCACTCGATTTTTATTTGAGTAAAAACTGGTCAAAAAGAAGATTGATGCGTAGATTTAAACACAAACTGTTTTTTGGTCAGTTTTTATTAAACAGAGCTCATAAAAAACACTACAAATATTTACAGAAATTCCATCCTCATACATTAAAACACAATAAATGCAAAACCCGGGGGGATAAAAAAAATAAAAATCACTGTGCATGTTGTATAAGTATTTAACAATCTCTGGACTTGCTAGAATGACTGCACAAGAGCTCCAGTTAGGCAGTGCTGACTCACATAAGTGAAATGCTTAATAATAATTTTAAAAAAAGACACCCATCATCTACAGTACATCCTCTGCAGTGTGCACACAGTAAACTGGAAGGAGACAAAAAAGCATTTAAACACAGAGGACAAGCTGAATAAGATCTGTGCTCAAATTAAAAACAACACATGTAACAGTAAAATAAAACCAAACAGAAAGAAGACGGACCTTCAAATTTCTCGCACACATGCATGCTGAACTGTACAAAGCACCGACTGTTGTTTGACCCTGCAGGCCAAAGCAAACAATGGCGTCTCTTTATCATCCCGTGTTAGTTTAAAGGTCCTCCGCACCATCCACCCTGTGAGGCTGCATCACATCCAAACCACCCCCCCAAAGCCATGCTGGATGTGCCGTTGGGTGTCAGGTATGCAGTCGGTCACAGGAAACAGCACCTTTGCTGGGTTTCCTTTTATTGTTTAAACCCTCTCTGCCTCTTCGGGAAATCCTGGAACATCCCCTCATGAAGATGTGAGATCTGCTTCTCCCGGCGCAGCTCTTATTCCACTCCAAGTGAAGTGTTAGCGTCGACCTAAAACTGTAGTGTCTTTAAAAAGAAAAGCTAGTGATTAATCTACTTCCCACTGGGTTCAGGCAGGATCAAGAAGAAAAACGAGTGTCCTGTTTGAAACGTCAGATTAAATGTGTTCACAGCAACAACGGAGGGCACGAGACGACCACGGCCAGGTGATCAGAGTCTGATGATGGCGCCAAACATACATGATTCATTTGCTTTCGGTACGGATATAAAACTCGGATCGTTTCGGTGGTTTTGTGTGTTTCGGATCTCCCCAGCTGGTGAGCTTCCGTCGTGCATCTGCACTTCTTGATTTCCCCCCCCGATGGCCCCACCTGGCCGGTCCCCTCTTGATGTCTAACTCGGCTTCATTGGTGCCTCCTCTGACAGATCGGGAGAAGAGGTAGAAATAGAAAAGAGTTACATGCTGGTGATGAAAAAACACAAGGTGAAGGTCTTCAGTCTCCTGTAATATGATTATTTTATGACAAATACTTCACCGATGGTGCATGCTCAAATTAAATATCCCCAAGGTTTTACATGAAATTTGATGCTGTTGCAGATGTTTTCTATTCCCCAATCTCGGCTCTGTGTTACATAACTGAAAGAGGAAAACCTCTGATATTGTTATGAGCACAGAAGCTCCACCTTCTCTTTAAACCTTCCATTAGTGAGAGGAAGGCAGTACGGTGAAACCAGGCTCGAAGGAAGGAAAGGAACTGAGAAAGGAAATGACCCGAGGGGCTGTACTGTACAAAGGGGTCAGTAGGATGGATAAAAACCTTTTAAACTGTGTCTCAAAAGTTTCTCTTATAAAGTCCAATTTAAAAAATATGGGTCTGGAAATATGCTGAATATGATCTTTATCAAATCTGCTCCCAGAGTGAGTTCCTGCTGAAAGTAGCCTTAAAGCGTCTTACCCTCAGCATTTTCAGTGCGCTGACAAGCAGGGGTGCCGTTAGACGCAGGAGCTTCTCTTCCTGTTTTAATGACACACATTAACTTTTTTTTTTTTTTTTTATTAACCC
>VOQJ01012128.1:7265-18986 GCA_015052665.1 Apistogramma diplotaenia | reverse complement strand
AAGGTTGTATCCATTGTGAAGCTACTGATCTGATTGAGAGGCGGGCTCTGGTAACTGAGCAGACGGTGTTCTGTATGTAAACATGATGGAAGCAGTTTTCAAAAGGTAGCACCAACAGAGAGACATACTGTAGCTATCTAGATGCACTATTGTTGCAGAGTGGTTCCACATGTCAATACATCATCAGGTGGTTTCAGCAAGTTACAAGGTTCTATAAAAACACTCAGAAAACAATAGAGCAATGTACTGATATTAGAAAATATAATTTGTACTTTTGAATACTTAAATATTTTTAAAAGTAAATACTTCAATACTTTAACTTGAGTAAACTTTTGACTGAGCAACTTTTACTTGTAGCAGAGTAAGATTTGACGATGAGTATCAACACTTTTCCTCAAGTACTTGAGTTGAGTACTTTGTCCACCATTGGCTTTGAGGCTCCTCTTCTGTGGAACCAGAAGGACACCCTCTCTATTTTTAAGATTAGGCTTAAAAGTTTCCTTCTTGATGAAGCTTATAGTTAGGACAGGATCAAGTGACCCTGAACCATCCCTTAGTTACGCTACAATAGGCCCCGGCTGCTGGAGTATTTCTTCTTCACTCACGTCTTTTTACTCTATTTTTTCACCACTTTGCATGCAATCATCAGTTATCATAAACCCTGGCTCCCTTCCACAGTGTGTCTTTTGACCCATCTCTCTCCCCTAACTCCATACTGGTTGTGGGAGATGACTGCCCCTCCCTGATTCTGGGTGTCCTGGATGTTTCTTCCTGTTGAAAGGGAGTTTTTCCTCCCCACTGTCACAGGGGCCTGTTCATAAGGAGTCTGATTGTTGTAGTTTTCTCTGTATTATCACAGGGTCTTTTCCTTAAAATATAAAGTACCTTGAGGTGACTGTTGTTGTAATTTGGTGGTATATAGATAAAACTGAAGTGAATTTAAACAACTATGAAGCAATTTACTAAAAAAAAGAAGACAACTGTTAGCCGGCAGAAAAGAGGATGGAATAAATATATTAATAAATACATTTATAGTTTTCAACTTTCTTTCTTAATAGGCTCCCTCCTAATTGGAGACAAAATGCACACAGTTGTCTTTTAAACTTTTTATTTTATTGTTTTGTTTCTTTGCTGCAAGACGAAGATACTAAAGAGAATTTCAGAGTATCTCTAGAAGATTTTCTCCTTAGAAGATTTCCTATCGTTCCTCTTCATTCATTAATCATTATATTAGATTGACTTTACATTTTCATTTCAATTTTCACATTGGACTTTTTTTTTCATCATCGTTGCACCAGGAAAGTGCATCAGGAAGGGATTTCTCAGTGGCTTGTGTAAGTGTAGAAATGATTAGATTAAGTAAAAACTGGGTCAGTTTAACTAGACCTTGAGCTCACAGTCAATATCCTCCTGCAGTTTACAGGTGGATGCAGGGAGTGGTGCAGAGGTTGCCGGGCTCCTGTGGTTATTGACAAGCCAGCAGGAGAGATGGGAAATTCCGACGCTGAAACTGACCTGCATTTAATACGGCTGTATTTTTGTATGCATTATGAGTAGAGTGAGGCATGTCATGTGTATAAATCAGCACAGCTTAGATTAAGTGTTTTAACAAACTTGCAGGCTTTGCTCCATTTTCACTCTTTAAGGATAAACATGGGGTTTTTCTGGATGATGCAAATATAACCTTATGTGAATACAATAACATCACTTGGGATATTTTTAAGCTCTCTGGGATTAGTGAGACTGGATTCTGTTGACTTCTTTTTGTGTCCTCACAAATACAGAAGAAGAAATCTCAGTACATAAAACTGGTAAAGGTCTTGATAAAATTTTCAGGAACCTGTTTTACTGTATGTCCCATTTGAACTGTTCTGGACATTCGTACACACAGTGAGAGTAAATGGGGTTTTCCAGGGTTAATTATAATTGGTTCATTATATGGAGGTAAATGTCAGTAATTCTGGTAATAATGATGTTTACGCTTCACCGGCTATGTTATCATTCTGCACTGATGCTACTTTGCTCGCAAACATGTTCTTGTTATGGTTCCTAATTCTACTGGGTTTTTTTTTGCTTTACAGTTTAATCTAGCAAGTTACATAGTTAGCAATATTTTATATAGAAACATTTTCTGTGATATAATTACTTTTATTGAATTTACTAAAGAAACTGAACATGATAGATGGATAGATAGATGGATGGATGGATGGATTGATTTATGGTATGCTATTTTATATTTAAATATGACTTGACATGCTTTAATCAAAAAACAACAAAAATATTTTCTAAATCTTAACTTTAACTACTAGAACTGTGATCATTTGCCTGTACCACCATCGACACCATCATCCAAATGGACAGAGTTAAAAACAATTAAAGGAAAACTTTGAAAACACATTTGATCTCAATGAGGGGAATGTAATAAGAATGAAAAGACACCACATTATTTGATGGAAATGACAATTATCACTGTTCAGTGGGTTGAATTCAAAGAAACCCTGATAATCAAAGTGGCTAGATCTCTTTGCCAAAATGTCATTGGAGCAACTCAAAAATGGCCCCCACGTGTTTTTATGGATGCCTAAAAATGATGGGACATGCTTGTAATACAACAGTGTCCTGGTGGATCTCCTTCCAGATCTGGACCAGGGCATCAATGATGAGGGCATGAACCGAAACAGAATGTCCCAGAGGTGTTCTGTTTGATTTAGGTCAGGTGAGCATGGGGGCCAGACAGTTGTATCAAGTCCTTTATCCTCCAGCAACTGCTTGCACACTCTCTCCACATGAACCCAGGCACCCTCATGAAGTCTGTTTATGATTGTTTGGTCAGACATTTACACCAGTGGCCTGATGGATGTAATTTCTAGGACTCATCCTGTTCCTCTTTGCACAAAGGAGCAGATACTGGTCCTGGTGATGAGTTAAGTACCTTCTGCAGCCCTGTCCAGCTTCCCTAGTCACTGCCTGTCTCCTGGAATCTCCTCCATGCTCTTCAAACTGTGCTGAGAGACATAACAAACATTCTGGCAATGGCATCCTGGAAATTATTCAAACCTAAAAACAACATCTATCTCAAGGAATGAACCAGTGCCTTGCCTACACATAATAGACTTAGGAAAGAACCAATTATAAATGATATATTTAGGCACTTTGTTACTAACAGCCTGTCACAAATCATTTGTTCACGTTTTTTCAGCTGAACAATGCCAAAGATAGCACAGTTCGACAGGCATAAAATAGTACTTTTGCACCAACAAGGGGACTCCCAATGAGCTATTAGTTGAACACTTGGCATATCTCATCATTGTGTGCAGAGTGCCCTTAAAATTGTTTGAGGTAACAACGTAACTAGTGAGAGGACAAAGAAATAAGTGGCAGGCCTAAAACAGTATTTACAGGAAATGTACAGCATCTGAAAGTCATGTCCTTAAAAAAGAGGGAAAGAAAAATCCAGCAAATCACCATTAAATTCCATCTAGACAGTGTCTGATTGGCAACAGCTTGATTTGTTTAGTATGACAATGATCCCAAAAGACTGTCAATGCAGTGAAAGCATACCTAGTTTAACAAAAAAAAACACGCACACACAATGAAATACTCACTCATGGATTGGCCTCCCCAGAGCCTGGACCTCAACATTAATGAAGCAGTGTGGGATCATCTTGACAGAGTACAGAACAGGTAGTCAACATCCAAAGAAGAGCTTTGAATGTCCTTCAAGAAGCTTCAAGAGCTGTTCCTAAAGACTGCTTAAAGAAATGACACGAAAGCTGCCTCAGAGAGTTCAGGCTGTGTTGAAGAATAAAGTTGGTCACGCCAAATATTGACGTTCAAACTTGTTAGAATTAAGCAGCTCGGTTTTTGCCTTACATGCTGTGTTTCCATGTGTACGTTTGAAATAAGTCACCATTTTCAGGACAAATGAAGACAGCAATGCTCATTTCTTAGTCATTAATTCATGGCAGACTGATATTTATATCTGCATAATACCACATTTAGTATGCCAAATTGTATTAAAAGTTCATATTGGGCTGCATCTCTCCCTCAGGGTTGCAGAAATTTAGATGTTAGAAGGATGGCTGCTTATTCAGTAAAGCCACTTCTCTATTTTCCTTAAAGAGTCTGAACCCATTAAAATTTTAAATTAGGCTTTTCTGAAGAGAATGAATGTACCCTCACACAACCATGTTGTCATTGCAGCTTTTGTGCAAGTGTGTGTGTGTGTGCACGTGTGTGTGCATCTGTATGTGCAGTAGGGGGGGCAGGGGGTTGGGAAGACTCTCTCTTACAGTAATAACTCCTCGTGGGCTGCTGTAGCTGTGCGTACTCATGCATGAGTGCACACATTCGATCATGCACACACGCAGGATGTAGTGTGCATGCTAACAGCCCTGTGGGCTGAAAGCTACAACCCCCGAAACAGTCTGCAGATGAAAATAAACCCTGTCTGTGTGCTTTTCAAAACTATTCAGTACACAAGCAATCAGTCTGATTCAAACAGAATCTGACATAGTAGCATCCAAGTACAAATCTGAGCTTTTTGTTGAAGTCGTAGCTCATGTTTGTACATAGACATGCTGTGTTGACAGCAGAGTCTAGCAGGGCTTTATGCGAGAAAGCATGATGATCTGCAGGGGAATCACGCTGCCTGCCCGCCGTGACGAAGTTAGCAGAATATTGCATCCACATTCTCACTTTCTCTCCATGTTAATGGATAACGTGTGAATGCATATGCATTTGCAGAGAGTGAAAGTGGCAAAGTTATTAGGTTCAATATATTATTTGAAAAATGATGGCACTTTATCTTTTTAAACAACCGACTGAAACAAATAGAAATAAATATGGAAATAGGCAATTGAGTTACAATCCTATCTAATTATGGTTATCAACATTTTGCAACTGGATCAGATGTTCAATTAACATAATTGTAAAAAATCTTGCAAATTATTGCATTTAGCAAGCTGTGAGGGGCAAGGACAGGTTTGCTGGTCTGTCACGGGGTACTAATAGGCACATTAACAATAAGTACTCGATCTACACGTTAGCTGCACTGCTGTGTTGTACAGAAGCACTGAGGTGCTCTGACAGTTTGCAATATATTAGCTAAGGTGTGCACAACATTTGTCGGTGATCTCATGCAGTGATTACGGTAAAATAAAATAAAATATTACAGCTTTCAGTGCGAAGTGTGTGGTTTTTAACGGATAATTTAAAACAATGGTAATGTACACATGTAAACTCACCTACACACACACACACACACACACACACACACACACCTGTAAGCACTTATAACATGTCAAAGTGTTTCATTTTCAGACCTTTGAAGTGAATCCCTGTATTAGGAGGAAAGGTTTTATCTTTGGCTTGCGCTGCTTCAGGGAGGAAGGAGTACACACTTCAAAGAACCTCACAAATCTCCACAGAAAGACAATAACAGAAGATTGAGATGAATCCTCAGAAATATTTATTCCAACAAATCACAAGTACCAGGAGAGATTCTCTTAGTTTTAACCACTCATTAGCAGTTTTCTCAGTGAGAGAGCAGTGTTTCGACTGCGGCAGAACCAATCTGATTAATTGGGGACAGTGAGAGGAACATTTCAGCATTTAATCTGTATTACTGCAATCAAAACACATGACAGCATTGGTGTTTCCATCCATCCATCCATCCATCCATCCATCCATCCATCCATCCATCCATCCATCCATCCATCCATCCATCCATCCATCCATCCATCCATCTAACATGCAACCAAAGCCAGGCTGTGGCTGCAGCGGGTTAAGTTAAAGGTATTCCTGACACCCCTTTCCGGATCAACATGTTCAAGTTCCTTCTGGGGTCTCCAGCGGTGTTCACAGCTCAAATCAAACTATCTAACCTCCAATCCAGCTGGCTCCTCAAAGCCCCCTCTATTTCTTTCACTACTCAGAGCTCAAGCCCACAGGTAAGGATGGGAAAGTAGATTGACTGGTTAATCAACGCTTCATCCTCCATCTCTGCTCCTTCTTCCCAACAATAGTTTGGTCAGCTGTTCCAGCACACCATCTGCCACAGCTTTCCCCCAACCCAGAGGTCCAGAGAGAGCACTCTGCCTTGACCTCAGCTTCAGATGCTGGCCTTGATTACGGTTTCCACATCTGCAAGTCTGCTCAGGTCTGGGTGGCGTAAATTTAATCATCGGACTGTCAGAATGATGGTTTCATATTTGACATATGTCTGCAGAGACTTTCCATTACAATGCAACAACTCTGCATGCAGACTTCAAGAAAACAGACTTCAAGACAAGTCAGCAATGACTACTCGGCCATGCCGTCTCCAGCTGTCGGTGCCATTTCCGCAACAGAGGTTTCATACCATCTGCTTCACACCCTGCTGCAAAGTGCTCCAGCGTGTGCTGAAGGTCATGTGGAACCGCATCATGTGCAAAAAGCAGCGACACAATTCTGAGGTTCCCAAAACACACAGCGAGACGAGGGGCAGCCCTGGCAGAGTCCAGCACCCGATAAAAACGTACTTGACTTTGTGCCAAGGACACAGATCATACACCTGTTAGTGAATCCAAGCTCACTCTGTGTGGGTTCTAAGTATTAATGCACTCCATGATGGTTTTTTTTATTGTTTTATTTTTTTTCTTCAGTTCAGTTGTGCAAAATAAGAGGAAGCCAGTTCAGGAAATGAATATCAGAACACAGGGGTGATGTTGGGGTCAAACACAGTTTTCAACACAAATCACTGTGAAACAGTAACTGTAAAAAAATATGCAAATGTGAAACATAATCTGCCGCGATCTTACATGGAGCGGCAACAGCGTAACCCCAGGCTTCCTTCAACAAAATGCTGTTTTGTATGCAGCGGAGTACTCGAGTGTTATCTTTGTTTCCCCTTTCTTTCTTTTCTTTCTGCTTCTCGACTCATTTCTGGAAGCTGGTTCGTAATCACGATGGCCAAACTGCATCACTGTGCAAAATAAAATAAAAAAAATATCATCTCTGGATGTCTGAGGAGCATTTGTAAGATCTTCTGTTCACAAGCTGGCATAGTTACTCCAGCCTCCATTTTGTGAGTGTTATTAGGTGAATTTGTTCTTGGTGCATAGCTGGAGAACAGCAACATGTGATTCCTTGCTCGGTTGATGAAAGTGCGAAACATCAGATTGAACTGTTGTACTCTTTTACATAAATGGTTCAATTTTGTCAATAAACAAGTGGTTGTAGTCTTAAAAATAGAACAACTATCAGCTGTGAGACTCCGCTCTTCATCATCCCTCTCTTTGTTGTTTATGTAAGAGATGCTGCATCTGTGTGATCTCCCGATCTCAGATCTCCATCTCACGAGCAACCGAAAGGCTTCCCAATTGCACCAACAGACAGAAAAGCTTTCTCTTAAGACTTCTAGAAATTTATTAAAAGTGGTGCTTTTGTGAAAGAGGCAGCAGGGCGACTGCAGGCTGTGATTTAGAAAATCTTGGAGAGTTGCACTCTCTGCTGATGTGAAGGTTCCACTTCACAGAGCTATATCTGGTTTAAGAGTGACGCAGTTCTTTTCTGGCAGCTTGTTAGGAAATGCCCCACATTTGGAGATGATCGTGATTAGCAACTCAGAGCTTCTACCTGTGGGACAATTAAAATACCAGAAGAGGTGTCTCGAAAATTGAGCTATGCATAAAGTGAGGCATGGCTCAAGTTGTTGTACTCGTGTGTGTGTGTGTGTGTGTTTTTGGTTAAAGTGAAAAGCTGTTCATGCATTTGTAGTATTTCTTAAACCTCATCTAAGAACACTTACTGTCAAAATGTACTTTATAAGGCTTTCAGCTCTTCTCAGCAGTGAAAAAATTAGCATCATCAATCACCTGTAACTCCACATCGTTATGTGGATCTCGTCTCACATGTTTCTCTGACTCTAGGAAAAGATTGGATTTTGAAAAGAATCCTGATCAGACCTTTTTTTCATTTTCCTCAAGTTATACAAAGATAGATGAATAATTTCTCTGTCCAAAGTGCACTGCAAGATACAACACTGTGCATACATTTTGAACCACCAATAAATTCTTTATATTTGGCAAGTAAATGGAACATTTGTGTAGTGATTTATTCCAACATGTGCATGCATACATGTAAATATACAGTAGCATATAAGGCAAAAACTGAGTTCTAAGCTTGAAAGTCTCCAGCTCAGCCTGAACTCTTTGGCAGCTTTCTTGTCATTTCTTTAAGCAGTCTTCAGGAACATTTCTCCAGAAATCTTCTGTTTCCATAATTCATAATTTTGACCAGATCTCCAACACCACAGGCTGACATACAGCCCCAAACCATGTCCATGGTGTTTTACAGTGAGTGTCTACAACTCACTGTAATACACAGTTGTAGACACGCCCTGCTGTACCGTTCTCCTGACCTCCTCTGTGACAATGAATTGAACCAAAAATTTCTAATTTAGATTCAATAGTCCTTACAGCCTGTTGCCACTGATGTCAGTGTTTTTTCCTATTTCTTAAAGACAAGATATTTAGATGCTGTTCGTTTGTTTTAGATACTTTTTTTAGGCCTGACACTTCTTTTATCCTCCTCTTGTCCTTAAACCTTTTAAGGACACACTGCACACCATGTCAGCATATGTCAAGATTTCAACTAATTGCCCTTTTGGGATTCACCTTATTGATGCAAAAATACAATTTTATGCCTGTCAAACTGTGTTATATTTGCATAGATTCGACTAAAAAAATGTGAAGAAATTCTATGTGTCTAAAAATTTAATTTAAACTTGGTTCTTTGCTAACTTTTCTTAATAAAAGAACACACAACACTGGTACAGCCCTTGAGTTAGATGCCCACTTTTATGCTTGAATGATTGAAGGTTAGTGTTAAGTGACTTACCAAACAACAACAACAACAACAAAATAGGTACAAGGACTGGACTGAAAACAAGTGAGAAAGCATCCAGTGTCCAAAGAAAAAGACCTTCAGAAAGCCTGGAGAGCTATTTATCAAACCACTTTAAAAATTAAAAGAAAATCAGGGTCCTTGGAAGCAAAATATAATGAAATGAGTGGTGGCTCAAGACTTTGTCTACAATAAACATTTGGATGATGGTGAAGGTGCAAAATGACAAGAGGCAAATGATTGCGGTTTCAATAGTTGATGTTAAGGTTTGTAAAAGGGAAGTGAAATCTGTTGTTCTGCATCTTTTTTGCTATTTCAAAAGTGTATTTACACATGTAAACAAGAATGAATAGAAAGAAACAACACAACAGGACCTGAAATGTGGAGAGCTGGGAAATAGGGCTAATGGTGGATGCCGTGAAGGAAGGTGTCTCAGTAAGAGAAACCCATTAAATTCTTTTGAAAGATGGAATAAATATTTCTCTCTGTTTTCTGCACACGTGGACATGAGGGTGCAAACTATGATAAAAAACACCCAGATGGCTCTTCAGTTTAGACTCCTTCCATGATCAACTCATTTCTCAGTGGCCATATCTCCACCTTCCACTTTCCCCTGAGCGCACAGCATCACCCTGGGCTATTTTTCTAAAACCGTCCTCCCCTGGAGAATTGAATTTTCATGCTACACTAATGTAGCACTTTTAAAATCCTTGTTTGTTTTTTTTACTATTGACAAATGAAAAATGCTGAAAAGCAAACCTGCACGAAACGCTGCAGCCATCTGTTTCCTTTGTGTACTTCCAGAAAGACTTGCGCAGAGACACAGAAGGTTGGCTTATATGGGAAATGTGTGTGATGCCCGACCATGAAATGCTCGGGATATTTTGAAGTTGCCTTCAGCATACTATAGTGACAAAAAAAGCGAACGTGAAGCCACAGTTAAAGAAGTAATTAACTTTATGGCCTCTGGCTATGTGTGTACCCTGTTAAACAACAACAGAAAATCTAACACATGATCCTGGCATAAATGATTGTGCTTTGACTTTGTGCATGTGTGTGTCTGTAAAGCATGCAAGATTATAATTGTGTATGAGCGAATGCAAATATTCTCCTCAAAGGCTGCACACATCTCCAATGATGAGTCATGACCCTGAGCATATTCAGCATACTGCTGGTACTGTACTATAGATTTGAAGCCTCCATTACGAGCTTGGATGCGTTTGCATTCAGAGTTAGACTTAAATCCTTGAATTTATATGTTCATTTTCCACTGTTTTCCACTTCATATGCCAACAGTTAAAGTGATGCACTGTGTTTGGCTTCAAAATGGACTAAATGAAAGCTGAGATCAGACCGAGTTAGAAAGACAAATAACATTAGTCATTTCGGAAGTGCCACAAAATGACATGAAATGGTTGCAGGTAATTATTATGGGAGCAAAGGAGGAAATAAGGGGCCGTTGTTATACAGCGGCAAAGCCAGAGCATGGAGGTGGTTGGGGTGGATGGGTGACTCAGCAAAAAAACTGAATTTCAACAAGATATACAACTGTTCATTTCCTGTTTCACACAGTCAGCAGAAGGGAATCGAAAGACTCCTTATTATTAGGGACCCAACAAGTTCTCCCACTAAACATCGTCATTTATTTCTGCCATCTCAAACGATCCGCTTAATCACACATTAGAACACGGGAGAGGTGGAGGAGGCACAAACGCAACCCGAGCATCGAGTCCGAGTCTCGTCTGGGGCATTTTTAAGCTTGTCTTTTTGCGTGTTGTGTACGTTCACTTTGACTCAACGCTTAGTGAAGTTTAAGCAAAGAAACTAATGAAATGTACACTCACTAGTTCTCACACCCACTGGAGTTGGTGAAATGTCAAAACAAAACAAAACTATAGATTACAGTTACAGCTGATGCCCCAAACTGTGGGGGAGGCATGATTTAAATACATAAAAATACTTGACTTTGAATTAAAATCTGTGTATACAGTAAGTTCAGCTTTTTTTCCTCTAATTGGTGGTTAAAGTGTCTCTGCTTCCTCCCGCACCTTTGAAATTACATTTTGAAAAATATATATATACTCAACTTTAAATACAGGATATGGTACGTCTTCTACCACTGAAAGTTCTCTGCGTTACGTGATGGACGCAGCTTTAGTGTTTGTGCAGCATTCACTTACCAACAAAGTTTTCACTCGTGTGCAAGTTGCCTCTTGGGCTAGGATTGGCTTTCCAAAGCAAAAAATTTACTCTACCCATTAGCTTTCAAATGTGTTGATGAAAGATAAAAAAATTTTATCACTGTCACTGTAACAACTTTCTAGAGGTGTAAAAATTCTGTGTTTTGGCATCTAATTAGCTTTCACACTCAGGGATGTTTTTCTCAAATGGAACTTGCTGGATCAGCTTCATGTCTCATCAGCTGGGTACTTAAAGCGATGTATCCCAACCAGCGAACACTGTGCGTTACCATGTAACACAGAGCTGCTGATGATTTGAGTGCAGGTAAATCCTAAGTTTACAGGTTAGGGGATGGATGGTTCTAAAAACGCTTTGTTAAATAAGTCACTGATGTAGAGAGCTGACCATGAGAACGCAGACATATTATAATCCAGTGTTCAAAGTCTGTTTAATTTTTACGTATGCTGCACATGCTTCCTTTTCCCAGTTGATAGTTTGGGATCCCAGCCAAGTTAAGTAATGACTTCACACTGCACTGCTCCTCTGCAAAGCAATAGCATGATTCTCAGAAATCTGCTGGCACAAAAGACCAATTAATATGCATGTTGTTACTCAGATATTTATCACCCCAGTAACACTGCCAGTTTACGGGTT